>ONZH01025423.1:512500-574150 GCA_900303285.1 Rhinella marina | reverse complement strand
ACTGTATGGGGGCCACAAGGAGACATTATACTGTATGGGGGCCACAAAGAGACGTATATACTGTATGGGGCAGCCACAAGGAGACGTTATACTGTATGGGGGCAGCCACAAGGGAGACGTTATACTGTATGGGGGCAGCCACAAGGAGACGTTATACTGTATGGGGGCAGCCACAAGGAGACGTTATACTGTATGGGGCAGCCACAAGGAGACATTATACTGTATGGGGGCAGCCACAAGGAGACATTATACTGTATGGGGGCAGCCACAAGGAGACGTTATACTGTATGGGGGCAGCCACAAGGAGACGTTTATACTGTATGGGGGCAGCCACAAGGAGACATTATACTGTATGGGGGCAGCCACAAGGAGACGTTATACTGTATGGGGGCAGCCACAAGAGACGTTATACTGTATGGGGGCAGCCACAAGGAGACATATTATACTGTATGTATGGGGGCAGCCACAAGGAGACGTTATACTGTATGTATGGGGCAGCCACAAGGAGACGTTATACTGTATACTGTATGGGGGCAGCCACAAGGAGACGTTATACTGTATGGGGGCAGCCACAAGGAGACGTTATATACTGTATGGGGGCAGCCACAAGGAGACGTTATATACTGTATGGGGGCAGCCACAAGGAGACGTTATACTGTATGGGGGCAGCCACAAGGAGACGTTTATACTGTATGGGGGCAGCCACAAGGAGACGTTATACTGTATGGGGGCAGCACAAGGAGACGTTATACTGTATGGGGGCAGCCACAAGGAGACGTTATACTGTATGGGGGCCACAAGGAGACATTTATTCTGTATGGGGGCCACAAGGAGACATTATTCTGTATGGGGGCCACAAAGGAGACGTTATACTGTATGGGGGCAGCCACAAGGAGACGTTATACTGTATGGGGGCAGCCACAAGGAGACGTTATACTGTATGGGGGCAGCCACAAGGAGACGTTATACTGTATGGGGCAGCCACAAGGAGACGTTATACTGTATGGGGGGCAGCCACAAGGAGACGTTATACTGTATGGGGGCAGCCACAAGGAGACGTTATACTGTATGGGGGCAGCCACAAGGAGACGTTATACTGTATGGGGGCAGCCACAAGGAGACGTTATACTGTATGGGGGCAGCTACAAGGAGACGTTATACTGTATGGGGGACAGCCACAAAGAGACGTTATACTGTATGGGGGCACAAGGAGACATTATTCGGTATGGGGGCCACAAGGAGACATTATTCTGTATGGGGGCCACAAAGAGACGTATACTGTATGGGGGCAGCCACAAGGAGACATTATTCTGTATGGGGGCCACAAAGAGACGTTATACTGTATGGGGGCAGCCACAAGGAGACATTATACTGTATGGGGGCAGCCACAAGAGACGTTATACTGTATGCGGGCAGCCACAAGGAGACATTATTCTGTATGGGGGCAGCCACAAGGAGACGTTATACTGTATGGGGGCAGCCACAAGGAGACGTTATTCTGTATGGGGGCAGCTACAAGGAGACGTTATACTGTATGGGGACAGCCTCAAAGAGACGTTATACTGTATGGGGGCCACAAGGAGACGTTATACTGTTATGGGGGCAGCCACAAGGAGACGTTATACGGTATGGGGCAGCCATAAGGAGACATTATACTGTATGGGCGGCCACAAGGAGACGTTATACAGTATGGGGGCGGCCACAAGGACGACGTTATACTGTATGGGGGCGGCCACAAGGAGACATTATACTGTATGGGGGCCACAAAGAGACGTTATATACTGTATGGGGGCAGCCACAAGGAGACATTATACTGTATGGGGGCAGCCACAAGGAGACGTTATACGGTATGGGGCAGCCATAAGGAGACATTATACTGTATGGGGGCGGCCACAAGGAGACGTTATACTGTATGGGGCGGCCACAAGGAGACGTTATACTGTATGGGGGCGGCCACAAGGAGACATTATACTGTATGGGGGCCACAAAGAGACGTTATACTGTATGGGGGCAGCCACAAGGAGACATTATACTGTATGGGGCAGCCACAAGGAGACGTTATACTGTATGGGGGGCAGCCACAAGAAGACGTTATTCTGTATGGGGGCAGCCACAAGGAGACGTTATTCTGTATGGGGGCAGCCACAAGGAGACGTTATACTGTATGGGGGCAGCCACAAGAAGACGTTATTCTGTATGGGGCAGCCACAAGGAGACGTTATACTGTATGGGGGCAAGCCACAAGGAGACGTTATACTGTATAGGGGCAGCCACAAGGAGACGTTATTCTGTATGGGGCAGCTACAAGGAGATGTTATACTGTATGGGACAGCCTCAAAGAGACGTTATACTGTATGGGGGCCACAAGGAGACATTATTCGGTATGGAGGCCACAAGGAGACATTATTCTGTATGGGGCCACAAAGAGACGTTATACTGTATTGGGGCAGCCACAAGGAGACATTATTCTGTATGGGGGCCCAAAGAGACGTTATACTGTATGGGGGCAGCCACAAGGAGACATTATACTGTATGGGGCAGCCACAAGGAGACGTTATACTGTATGGGGGGCAGCCACAAGGAGACGTTTATACTGTATGCGGGCAGCCACAAGGAGACGTTATACTGTATGCGGGCAGCCACAAGGAGACGTTATACTGTATGGGCAGCACAAGGAGACGTTATTCTGTATGGGGGCAGCACAAGGAGACGTTATACTGTATGGGGGCAGCCACAAGGAGACGTTATTACTGTATGGGGGCAGCTACAAGGAGACGTTATACTGTATGGGGACAGCCTCAAAGAGACGTTATACTGTATGGGGGCCACAAGGAGACATTATTCGGTATGGAGGCCACAAGGAGACATTATACTGTATTGGGGCAGCCACAAGGAGACATTATTCTGTATGGGGGCCAGACAAAGAGACGTTATACTGTATGGGGGCAGCCACAAGGAGACATTATACTGTATGGGGCAGCCACAAGGGAGACGTTATACTGTATGGGGGCAGCCACAAGGAGACGTTATACTGTATGCGGGCAGCCACAAGGAGACGTTATTACTGTATGGGGGCAGCCACAAGGAGACGTTATTCTGTATGGGGGCAGCAGCTACAAGGAGACGTTATACTGTATGGGGACAGCCTCAAAGAGACGTTATACTGTATGGGGGCCACAAGGAGACATTATTCGGTATGGGGGCCACAAGGAGACATTATTCTGTATGGGGGCCACAAAGAGACGTTATACTGTATGGGGGCAGCCACAAGGAGACATTATTCTGTATGGGGGCCACAAAGAGACGTTATACTGTATGGGGGCAGCCACAAGGAGACATTATACTGTATGGGGGCAGCCACAAGGAGACGTTATACTGTATGCGGGCAGCCACAAGGAGACGTTATTCTGTATGGGGGCATCCACAAGGAGACGTTATTCTGTATGGGGGCAGCCACAAGGAGACGTTATTCTGTATGGGGGCAGCCACAAGGAGACGTTATTCTGTATGGGAGCAGCTACAAGGAGACGTTATACTGTATGGGGACAGCCTCAAAGAGACGTTATACTGTATGGGGGCCACAAGGAGACATTATTCGGTATGGGGGCCACAAGGAGACATTATTCTGTATGGGGGCAGCGACAAGGAGATGTTGTACTGTAACCACAGTATGAGAAGGAGCCATTACTAATGCCATTGCTCATCCTCATACAGAATCATTGTTTGCCGGCAGCAGACGCTGTTTAGACACCTCAATCTGCTTCCATACTGTTTCACATTAGCGTTGTGGCTTTCCGGCTTTGACATCTGCAGAGGATCTCAAAACCAGAATTAAACGGATTCATGCTGATTCATTTAATATATCCAGATTTATCCGTTTCGGCCAGATCCAGTTGTATTAAATCTAAACTGAATAACCCGGATCCAGTATGAAAATATTTGTGAGTCGTGAATCCGTTTTATTCGCTAACAAGAAAACTGGATCTGGCACCATTGACTGACATTGATTTTCATGCTGGATCCGGTTTGTTTGTTTTTTTTTGCTGACCATATGGCTGCACCTATCCTTAGAACGGAGCATGTAAAGTGACGGAAGGCGCACCGCACATGCACAGCCTCCCTCCATTTATTTTTATGGGAGTGCTGAAAATAGCCAAGCAGAGTACTTAGCTTTTTTTGGAAGTCCAATAGAAATGAATGGGAAGCGCACCACGCAAGCATGGCCACCACTCTATTCACTTCTATTGGGCTTATGGAAATAGTGGAGTCAGCGCTCGCTATTTCAGGCTTTCCCATAAATAAAATGAATGGAGGGCAGCTGAGCATGCACAGTGCACCCTCTGTCACTTGCAGACTCCGTTCTAAGGATATGTGTGGGTACCACCTATCAGACATTGGAGACCACCTACCACCTATCAGACATATCCTAACAATATGCCTCCAATGTCCAAGATGGGACAACACACTCTGATGACTCTTTTTGGAAATTATATTTTAAGCCCTTTCAAACTTGAAATTGTTTTCTTCCTGTTCTCTCTTAGATCCATTCATACTTTTTTCACACAAAAGGGGTTTTCTAGGATCACTCTGAAATTTAGCAGATATGCTCATGCAGTTGCTTACTTCTTGTACATCTTCCCCAAGTTTTCAATTTGGACTCTCTTGACTTGTTTTCACCAAGTAAACCAATCCCTCTGGTTGGTTTCCATCCTGTATATAGCACTTCCTGTTGCTGTCTCCAACCAAACCCATGATGCATCTCTCCCTCCTCTGCCACAGCTCCAGCACTGCCCCTAACAACGCCCATGTAGTTTATAGCTCCTCCCACCCCGTTAGTTACATAGACCCTCCCCTATCACTGCCCTTATATGGACATAATATCACAGGAAATTAGAAAGAGCTGCATGAACATGGTCATTTGACCACAGCTCAGAATGCAAGATAGGAGCAATAAGTGTAAATTATATTACAAAATTACAGCTACTCTCATAAATGATTATTTTAAAAGATGTTGATGCAAAACCCATTTAAGATGGGATGGAGGCAGAAAGAAGGGAATTTAGACGTCTCCTTTCAAAACCTTATGCCTGCCCTTGACTTCTGACCTACACTCTCAATATCAATACCATGGCCATCTACCGCTTCATGAACACCGCTAGGGACCATGACTGAAGTGAGTGATTACCTGTAGCACAACAGAATATGTTGGCGCTATGACATAAAGAGGAATAAATCAATAGTCCATCAACCAAGATCCCTTCTAGACCAAAGTCGTTCTATTACTTTTTAGCTTTGGTACCGCAATGAATCAATACACTAGCATCGAAATATCCAGGAATGCCAAGAATGTAATAGAGTGATGTTCAATTCATAAGCCTGCCACATAAGTGGAAAATGTAATCTGTCATTTATGTGCCTAAGTAGCTGCTATTATGACACATCAGTGCAATGCAATCCCTCTTCTATTATGAATGATGTAGGTTTCATTTCTAAGAGATAGCTTAACATTGCTGACACAGCTATGGAAAAAAACGCCTAGGACATCACTGTAAGCACGTATTCATTAGTAATTTCAGAATGGAAAAAAAAAAACCCCAGTGGTTATCTTTTAGATATCTCATGAAATATTTACAGCACATATAATATCATACCTCCCAAGTGTCCCTCTTTGGGAGGGACAGTCCCTCTTTTTGACCTAAGTCCCTTTGTCCCTCTTTGATCCTTAAATGTCCCTCTTTTTGACCTGGAGAACTAATGCATAAATGGTCATTAATACATTTACTAAATTGCTCCTTACTAAGCTATCTGTTTGGTTTCTACCTGTATATTAGACAAGAACTTCATTATTTGGTGCAATTTGGACCTTAAAATATCTATAATCTGATGATTTATGTAGTAATATTTATATGGACATTGAAGCGCAAGAAAAAAAAAAAGGCCGCAGGGGTTCCATTAATTATGATTTGGGCGGAGTTAGAGGCGTGGCCTAGTATAAAAAACCTGCCGTGATGCGTGCTGCACATACTGTATTGTCCCTCTTTGCCATTTTCAAAAGTTGGGAGGTATGTAATATAATTATTCATCCCCACAGGGATGCTGATTGCAGATGACTGATGCTCGGTGCAGCCTGAATGGCAGAGTGCATGATGTAAGGCCGCTAGACATGTCAGGAGACTGGGAAGTACATTAACTATCAGGGCTCTTTGGTGGTGGAGCGGAGAGATGGAGGAGACAACAAGGCGTCTCTGTGACACGATTTATCACACTTACATTACAGATCATTCTGATGTCATTTTTCATTTAGCTGAGAAGCAAAGATGAGGTTGAAAACATCTCAACTACTATTTGCTTTGTGATTTTTGAATAATTTTATACCTTTTTAAAAGTGATATTCAGCCTTCAGGCCCATTCACACAGTCTATAATAATCTATTAAGAATGGAACTGGTACAGGGATGAATAAGTCTAGTCCAGAGTTGGGATTCAAATTTTCATCAATAGGTTCCCTATTTGGCTAACTAAAATATCGGCATAAAGTGCAAATCAAACAATTAAAATATTCTGAATACAGTCTACATTAACAAATTATAATTAATATCAGAATAAAGTTCATTATGTTAGTACACAATAAAAACCGAGCTCAGTGCATAAGCACAGATTCAGAACAAAGCTCAGTTCATATATGCACCACCATTACCAAGATCAGTACATAAAGTACAAGAACTAAGCTCATTACATGAAAACGCTACTAAAACCAAGCTGAGTGTTACGAACCAGCGGGTGTGAACCCAATGTACCACGTGTCCTACCTCCACTAAGGGCGTTGTCTGAGTGAACGCCTCATTCTTCACAGTACCCCTGATGGTGGGGATAGGCTTTCCCGAGAGGAACACCAGGTCGCTACCTCTTGAGGGGGATTGGCACACGAGGCAGCTGGTCCAGGCAGACCAGGAGGTACCTGAGCAAGGTACCAGAGGTACAGACGTAGTCAGCAGGCCGAGTCGTGTAACCAGGAGCAACAGTGCAGGACCGAAGGATGAAGCAGAGGCGAAGTCAAACAAGAAATAGGTCAGGGCAGGTGGCACAGGTACAGGTCAGGCAGTCCGGGTCGGCAACAGAAGAGTCAAGGGAAGCAGGCAGGGATCAAACAGGTAGCAGAGTCCAGAAACACAAGCGCGGGTCAGGTATTCAAGTAGAGATATCAGCAACCTTTGCAGGACACAAGGACCTTGACACTCAGGCATCTGGTAAGGGGGCTGAGTCACTTATATATGTGCAGGAGGGATAGGATTGGTCAGTGAGGTCACATGATCTAACCCATAAAGCACAGGAAGTGACGTGTGCCGGCCCTTAAGGAAGTGCTGCAGGGAACAAGCAGCAAGCATGCTGTGGCCAAGGCTGAAAGGAAAATGTGGAACGGATCCCAGAACAAACAGTACCTACAAGGACAGAGTCCAGCACTGGGTGAAAGGGTTAGGTGAAAAATTTGGCATGGGGGAGGGGGTGGCATTTCAATTTTTGCCTCAGGCTGCATAAAGGCAATGTGCTCCCCTGCCCCTGGCAACAACGCAGGAGGGAAGAAGGGCCCAAGCTGAACTCCTGGACCAGGGCCCATGAGCCTTTAGCTACGCCCCTGGCAACCACATATAGTGCCCCTGCATATTAATGCTTTTTAGTGTTGCTTTAGGGTGCCTTATAGTGCCTTACATAATGCCCGCACATATTGCCCCTTTATAGTACCTATACATATTATTCCTTTATAGTGACACCACAACAAAAAAAGAAACACTTGTTCCCGTGCCGCTATCCAGAGATGCAAGCCATGTTTGGCCTCTACTAGCCAGTCCTGGCTTCCATGTCACAGTAAAGCGCCAAACTGTGGAGCATGGAGTCTTGCCATTCTCTCCTGCACTTGTCCATGCCATTATACACAGTTGTATCTACTTCCTAAGGATGCGGATACAACTAAAACTATGGGTGAACTGGGTCAGGAATGGATCCTGTGTCCCTTGTCTAACTACTACGGTATATCTGTATACACAATATCGGCTCACCGTGTCTAGAGTGACTCCTTAGACTTCCTTAGAGCAGTGATCTCCAACCTGTGGCCCTCTAGCTGTTACAAGACTACAACTACCAGCATGCCTTGACTGCCTGCAACATTCAGAGCATAACACAATTGTAGTTATGCCAAGACGCCACAGGTTGGAGATCACTATTTCTCATTGACATGACATTCTTGATGAGACAACCACTTCCAGAATGATCATTACAAGTCCGGCCTAACAGTGTACTTATATTTCTCCAATGGACTTTGCTGTATTATTCTTGCTGAACGAATAATGTAGAAATGATGCTGTACGTGTTATGTGCTCCTTGTATTTGCATAATTTTGTAACTTGCTGAAGTCTGGTTGGAGTGTATTTATGGAAGAATTTCAGAGCATTGGATGGCCGGCTTTTCCCTACCAATATGGTAAGTTACCAGGGTAATTTACCTTCTTCATGGCCTTTCTGCCAGCATGCCTGCTGTTTTATGATAGCCTGTAACCTCTGTGGACAGGGACAGGGGGCAGTGATGGGGAATTTGAAGGTTCACTTATTGACCCGCTTTACTTTACAGTTGTATGCACCAGAACGCCGCTGAGTAGGAAATAAGTGTGTCTGACAAAATTTCATTTTTAAATTCTAAGGTGGAAGTCCAGGCTGAATTGCCTAGGCTGGATAAATTGCATCAAAACCTATGCTGTGAAAGCATTAGAGAGGGGTTTTCCAGGCTCCTGACATTCATTCATTAATACCTGATCGGTGAGAGTCTGGCACCCTGCAGCCCCACCGATCAGCATCCAGTCCTGGAATTAACATTGTAAATGGAACAGGAACCACAGCTCTGTTCAAAGTGTAGTGGCCGTGCTGGGTTACTGCAGCTCAGCTATCATTGAAATAAATGGGAACTGCAGTAACCAGACATGACCACTACACTTAGAACGGAGCTGTCTGCTTCCTGTTCCAATCACAGTGCTATTTCCAGTGCTGGATGCTGCAGTGTGGGGTGCTAGACCATCACCAACCGACTATTAATGACTATCCTAAGGATAAGTCATCAATAACAGGAGCCTGGAAAACCCCTTTAAAGGGGTTTTGCCATCTCAGACAATGGGGACATATTGCTAGGCCCCATAGAAATGAATGGGAGCGGTGGCCACGCATGCGCAGTGTGCTGCAATTAACTTCTATGGGAGCAGTGGGGAGCAGCGATTGGTGGTGGACGGACCCCGGGAAATCTGGGGTCCTCCAGCCACAGTGCTCCCTGCTTCACCTCTGGGACCCGCACCTATCACATAATGGGGGCATATCCTAGCGATATAACCCCATTGTCTGAGATGGGAATACCTCTTTAAGTCAGCGTTGTTTTCAGCCTCTGAATATAGGAAAGTAGATATTTTGAAAATGGTGAGGAATTCAAGTAAGAAATGTTAGGAGGTTGCTGAGACCCCTACCAATTGCTAGAACAAGGAGTGAGAAGCAGTCACATAAAGTGACTTCTCTCTCCTCACTGAAGGAAATGGGCTCAACAAAAAGTCTATACTGTAAACACAGGATCTGAGTGCTTCTTTCTCCTTGTTCTAGTGACTGGTAGAGGTCTCAGCATTTGGACCCCTACCTATAAAAAGGTTTGGTATGTCACTATGACAATGTCAAAAGTTATTTTTGAAAGCTCAGTGACCCTTTAATGTTTCCACATTCGGTGTAATAAGTTCTGGATAATAATTTGACATGGAGAGTGCATAGTTAAAGTACCCTAATGTTTTCATGGATCCTCCAGTTCTAGGTCCCCTCTACAATTTACCTAAAATGCCCATTACCCAGCTTCGCACACTATAACTTTACACCATGTGCTTTGGTATCCTGAGACACTCCAAGGTTGTTTAGCTCACAGAGCATTGTCAGGACTCAATGCAGTTGTGTTCACCTCTGAGCGGAGAGCAGGATATAGCCTCTGAATGTAAACCATGATCTCAGTCACTCAGCAAACTAGTATCTGAGGCATTAAAACACAAACTGAGGCATTTATCAACACTGGAGTTTATAATGTGCGGATCTTCTTTTTTTCCTCCCCTCATCCTACTGCTACTGAAGGTCGGCCAGCTTCTGGGCCCAATCGGGACACACAGAAAGTTCATCTATACTCCTAATGTCCTCCAGAGTGTTGTGCCATACTTTGTAAGCCTCCTCGCTGCCCTCCTCCTCCCGATACCTCACATGTCCTTCCTATGAGCGCGTCTCTTTGGGCTGAAAAACTGACATAGCATCTTTGATGAATAACATTTAACTGATACAATGCTTAAAGGTGGCTATACATCCCTGAATCCGCTGGGTTCAGTCTAAGGCCTCAATGCACACGAACATATTTTCTTTCCGTGTCCGTTCCGTTTTTTTTGCGGACCATATGCGGAACCATTCATTTCAATGGGTCAGCAAAAAAAACTGAAGTTACTCAGTGTGCATTCCGTTTCCGTATGTCCGTATTTCTGTTCCGCAAAAAAATAGAACATGTCCTATTATTGTCCGCCTTACGGACAAGGATAGGCATTGTTACAATGGATACGCAAAAAAACGGAAACACGGATGCCATAGGGAACGTCATCCTTTTTTTTGCGGATCCGCAATTTGCGAACCGCAAAACACATACGGTCGTGTGCATGAGGCCTAAGTGTTTTGGTCAGTGATTTCCATCAGTGATTGTGAGCCAAAACCAGGTGTGGCTCTAAACACAGAACAGGATCAGATCTTTCCCTTATACCTTATCTCTGTGGAGGCTCCAATCATGGTTTTGGCTCACAATCACTGAAGTAAATCACTGACCAAAACACTGACGTGTGAATAAGGCCTAAGGGTGTTTGGCACTGATTTTGGTGAGTTCCTGCTTCAGAATCAGCACCAAAAACATCTCAAAACAGCCTCCCGTTCATTTCAATGGGAAGCAGCATTTGCTTTTTTTACCATGTAAAAAAAAAACCCAGCATGCTCTATCTCAGGGGAGGGGGGGAATCCATGCTGAATCTCTCATTGAAATAAATAGGAAGCATAAAAAGCTGCTCTGTACATATCCACGAGCTGAAACTGTAGTTTTGCATTTAAGCAAACTACAAAAACCCGTCAAAAACTGCACAAAAAAAGTACGTAAAAACGTGCAGAATAAAATGCATTTTCGTGCTGTATTTTATAGGTGAATTTTCAAAATCCGTCATGTGAACATACCCTAAATTTTGGTTTACATATTACTTTTAGAGATTAGCAAATTGCTTAAAGTTTTCCTAAAACTTTTGATACATCATATCACACTCATTCTTCTCACTCCAGGGACGTAATCAGGATGGGCCTATAGACTTTCTATTGGGTCTGTCTCACTTCCTCTCCTGCAGTGTCTAGAGCAGGGGTGCACAACCTTTTCTGGTTGGGGGCCACATTGTCAGACTAAACCAATCCCGAGGGCCAAAAATAAAACTTAAAGGAGTATTACCAACTGAAATACTGTATTTATGGCATATTGAACATAAGGTATATGTGGCCCCCGGGCCAGGTTGTGCACCCCTGGTCTAGAGGGAGTGTGATATGAGAGCGCTTCTCTCTCCTCGTTCTAGTGATCAGCAGGGGTCTCAGAACTCAGACCCCCACCGATCAAAATCTTTGCTCTGTCTCTATGATATATTAAAAGTTTTACAAAAACTCAATGACAAAAACTTTAAAATTTGTTTCAAGTCCGATTTGGCTGAATTGTCCAACCTGAATTGAAAGTGCTCTGATTGCCTGGAAAAGTCTCTCTCTCACACACTCTCTCAATTCTCCTGAATCGTGTCGCGCTAATTCTAACAAATCGAAATTTTGGGAAAAATTCATGTCGAATTTCCAGCTTGTGACTGAACCCCGCAGCTTCAGGTGTGTATAGCTGCTTATCCATTGTCTGGCAATCAATCACAGTAAAATATGTGTTAACAGTTTCAGGGCTTATCCTTCAGATCCGCACCTACAATGTGATGTTTGCCTAATGAACACTTTTGCCTGGGGTTTTAAGAGTTTAATTAACTGTGAATCCTATATATTTGGCCATAAATGGAGAAGATCTTGGCAAATATAACCAAACCATCATCCAGTTCTCAGTTCTTGGGTGTTGACTCAAAAGCAATCTGTCCAAGCTTGTGGTATGCTGGTCTAACATATCAGTTGTTGGCGAGCGTGTTCACACTAGACATTACTGTGTGTGGTGCTGGTTATGACATTACAATATACACCTGCAGGCATTTTCCTGTGTCATAAGAGATGTTCAGGTTCTGGTAAATAATACAGGGCAGGACTAGAGACGGTGAAATATGGACAATGTGGACGATTTGTCTGTTAATAGCGGCATTGGCCTAAAAGGGGTTGCAATGGCGGTGTGCAGTGTGAGACCGCTGAGGCCAGTGGTTAGCAGTGGCGGTATATGGATTGTCACTGCTGGAGCCAAGCAAGATGACAGACAGGCGATCTGAGAAGGTGCAGGAAGGGAAAGAAAGTTTTTTCATCATTTTACCAGGGCTCATATTATTTTGGTAAAAAAAAACTTCTTTAGGGTGCCTGCACACCTTCAATAGCTGTTGACAACACTCGTTGTCAGACACCTCTGGTGACAGATTGTCCCCAATGAGAACAAATGGATCTGGAGTTTAATTTCAACGCACCTGATCCTTCTCTCCACTGACATCATCGGGGACCGGTCTGTATGAGGGGCCTGGACATTGTGTGTGTTGGGGGGGGGGTTGGTACAGCTTTGGATAATCCCTTTAAAGAAAATAGTGGAGTACCTTGCACCAAATTTTGGCACGTTTACCTTTCTGACATTCAGAAAATCTATGCTTTGAGCAGATTTAGATGTTTGCCAATGTTTACGCCAAAGATGAGCATGAGCTGCTGTACAAATGGGGGTCAGTTTGTGCTCCTCCACGCTACTCTTGGATGTTGCTCACCTGTTTCCTTCTTTTTTTTTCATCTTTTCATAATGTCCATGTTGTTTTCTAATATTTTTGAGTTCTTTGTGGTTGTTAGGCCTGTTTCACACTTGCGTTGTTGTTTTCCGGTATTCAGCATCCCATTTTGAGAACGGACACAAAACCGATGCAAGCTGCGGTTATGTGTCCGGTCATAGGAACAGAACAAATTGTAATCCGTCAATTAAATCAAAGTCAATGGTGAGGGATATGTTTTTTTAGGATCCATAAAAACGGATCCATCACCCATTGACTTTCAATGTATTTAGTGATGGACTCGGTTTGTTCCTTTTTTATTTCACACAACTGCATCCTAATGGAACGGATGCATCCTGATGTGCTAAATCAAAACGGATCCGTTAAATTCCGGTTTTGAGATCCTCTGCCAGAATTAACAACGCAAGTGTGAAACTTATTTTAATAGATAAATGTCCGGTATGGCTCAATGAAGTATCTCCCTGCTGCTCTGGGGAAAAAGTACGATTTGTATAGCTCTTTCACTTTTCAGACCATCCTCCTGGTATCTGCTCTGCACTGACCATCATTATAGGGGTTATCCCATGATTCATGTAAAAAATAAAAATCATCTATAATCTAGTACATAACAACCTATTTCTAACAATTCTAGAACCAGCCCTGTGCCTCACATGGATCCAGAGATCTCCACATTCATTGCTCCAATTATTAGCAGGCGCATCCTTTCTCAGAGGACATGTCCTGTCTGCTGCAGCTAGTGGCTGTTGAAGGATGGAACTGAGCATGTGTGTCTATCTCAGTGACCAGGACAAAGCATGAGCTTAGATCAATCTTATATGTTAAACTACCATATTGGTTTGTCATGTTTTAAGGCACCTATAGACCTTCAGCCAACAGTTGTCTCTATGGAGCTCTGAAAAATGAAAGGTGGAATCTGATTGGTTGCTATGGGCAACTAAACCAGTTCTACTTTACACCAGTGTTGATAAATCTCCCTGAATTGAGCATTGGCCGACAGCACCACATACAGTCATGTATTAGCAACAACCAGAAGAAAAATTTCAACATGGCCGACTTTTTTCCAAATGATGGTGATCTGTCATCAGTCAGCAATAGTGAACGATATTTTTCATGGATATCCTCCATTTTGATCAGCCTTAGGGCTCATTTAGACGGCCATAGTGTTTTGCGGTCCGCAAATTGCGGATCTTTAAAACACGGATACCGTCCCGTGTGTGTTCCACATGTTATGGCTGGCACTATGATAGAAAATCCCTATTTTTGTCCGCAATTGCGGACAAGAATAGGACATTCTCTATCTTTTTTTGTGGGGACGCGGAATGGAACTACAGATGCGGACAGCACATGGTGTGCTGTCTGCATCTTTTGCTGCCCCATTGAAAAAAAATGGGTCCGCACCCGTTCCGCAAACTTGGTCATATGGTCATCTGAATGAGCCCTTAGACTAATGTGCATGGCCACCTTCGGGCAGGAGTGTAGTGGCAGGAGCAGGCCCAACATGAAACAGACAGAAGTTATTCTGTACATCCCGATGGACTGTATTGTTCCTGTTTGAGACAATAAATACCATTCATTACCAAAACTGACTAAATCCCACATAGGGCCTGACCCTTTTGTTTTTGTGCTCTGGGCTCCTTTCACTTATAATTATTAGACGAGTGAGTATCGATTAGCATCTTGAATGCTCCTTCTCTGAACTATAATTACAGGGACTATTGATACTGATGGCTTTTGGATATTTCTGAAATGCTAAGCTTGGAAAACCTGCTAACATCAGTGGGGGTCATTTACTATGAGAGTAACAGCAGTTTTCTGACGTATATCTGTTGCAGATTGCGGCGCAAAGGTTGTTTGCAATTCCAAGCACAGCCTCAAACCAATGTGCGCCGCTGTGCTCGGTAAGCTGCGAGAAGGCCATGGCACTCACAGGAGCGCCGGTGCCTTCTCAAAGAGCTGATCAGTGGGGGTCTCGGGTGTCAGACCCTCACCGATCAGATACTATGCTGAGGATAGGTCATCAGTTCTAAAGTCTCGGAAAGATACGTCATCAATATCAGGAGCCTGGAAAATGTTTTAAAAAACAGGATAACCCCTTTAATAATGTTAACATTAGAGCCAATTTGAATGGGTTTTCTAGTGCATAGGGGATAAGTGTCTGAGCGGTGGGGCTCCCGTGTTCTGTTGGACCGGAGTGGTGGTTTGACATCTCTATGGAGAGAAAACAAAAAGTAGTCACTGTCACTATATACAAGGCTGAGAGTTTCCCACATTAAGGGCTCATGCACACGGCCGCAAAAAACGGATCTGCAAAAAACACAGATGGCGTCCGTGTGCATTCCGTATTTTGCGGAACGGAACAGCTGGTCCCTAATAGAACAGTCCTCTCCTTGTCCGTAATGTGGACTATAATAGGACATGTTCTATTTTTTTGTGGAACGGAAATACGGACATACAGAAACAGGATGCACACAGAGTAACTTCCGTTTTTTTTGTGGAACCATTGAAATGAATGGTTCCGCATATGGTCCGCAAGAAAAAACGGAATGGACACGTAAAGAAAATACGTTCATGTGCATGAGCCCTTACTCTACGCAGGATCTACTAATTCCAATGGGCATTTACAAGGGCTTTATACCACTTTAAGGTGTAGAAAAGTTACATATTATGGCGCATGTTACTGCAGTGCTCCAGACTAAAAAAATACCTAGGAGCCATTGGCTCCTGAACTGAAAAATGTAGGAGCCAAATAAAATTTTTAGGCGCCAAATTTAAATACATATAATTATAATTAAAAAAAAAGACTTGGAGGAGATGGAACGTCCGGCCATTGATAGAATTGTCCTATCCTATTTTTTTGTCGGCACAAGGTGACTAAAAAATGGCGAATTGTGAGGTTTTATTTTATTTTTTTCTTTTACGTGTTCACCGTATAGGAGATTTTGTTAATATTTTAATAGTTTGGACTTTTCGGGCATTTATGAATATATTTTATATGTAAAATTGGGAAAGGGGGTGATTAAGGGGCCATTCAGACGGCCATAGTATTGTGGATCCGCAAAAATACGGATCCGCAATACCACGGATGCCCCCCGGCGTGTGTTCCGCAATTTGCGGAACTCTTGTCCTATTCACCCTAATAGATCTCTATCAGGATGAATAGGACTTTACACTCTCCCTGCTGCCCTGGGCTTTGTGCACAGGGTAGCAGGGAGCTTACCATGGCAGCCAGGACTTCAGTAGCGTCCTGGTTGCCACAGTAACCGATCGGAGCTCCGCGATTACATTGCTGGGCTCTGATCCGACTGAGTGCACTGAGCCACTAATGATTATTATACTGGTTGGGGGTTTTTATTACTGGGGAGGGCGCACTGCGCCACCAATGATGATAACTACGTTTAATACAACTACAGGAGGCGGGTGCCGGCGCAGGATCACATAGCCGGCACCTGACCTGTATTATAGGGAGCTGCAATCAGTGGTAGTTCACCCCTCAGGGTCGGCACCCGCCTTCTGTAGTTGTATTAAACGTAGTTATCATCATTGGTAGCGCAGTGCGCCCTCCCCAGTAATAAAAACCCCAATCAGTATAATGTGTGTGCCCCCATCAGACCTCAGATCAGCCCACTGTGCCCCCATCAGACCCCAGATCAGCCCACTGTGCCCCCATCAGACCTCAGATCAGCCCACTTTGCCCCCATCAGACCTCAGATCAGCCCACTGTGCCCCCATCAGACCTCAGATCAGCCCACTGTGCCCCCATCAGACCTCAGATCAGCCCACTGTGCCCCCTATCAGCACTGCCTCAGACCAGCAGCCCACTGTGCCCCTATCAGACCTCAGATCAGCCCATTGTGGTCCCATCAGAACTCAGATCAGCCCACTGTGCCCCCATCAGACCTCAGATCAGCCCACTGTGCCCCCATCAGACCTTAGATCAGCCCACTCTACGCCCATCAGAATAAAATAAAAAAATCTCTTACCTGTCCTGCGCCGCGGCTCCGCTCCGGGTCCAGCGCTCCTCTGTCCTCCAGGCGCTGCACTATCACCTGACTGCGTGCTACGTCAGGTCAGAGTGCGCACACTACGTCCTGACGCTGTACGCCGTCAGGACAGTGCAGAGCCGCCCGGAAAGACAGAGGAGCGCCGGACCCGGAGCGGAGCCGCGGCACAGGACAGGTAACAGTTTTTTTTTTTTTATCTGCTCCATGTTCTCTGATACTGATGCAGTAGCGCAGCCTAGTATCAGTAAATGCGGTCGGGTCCAGGCGCAAATGGTGACAAGACTAAAAAGTCTTGTCGCCATTTGTAAAATCTAAGTTGCATTTGCGACCATTTTGGTCGCCATCTGGAGCCCTGTACTGTATATTTGTGATATCATTTGTGACATTTATTTGTGACAGGATAGGCCATCACTTAGTAAAGTCTGGACAACCCCTTTAATAAATTCACCCCTATATATATATCTATAAATGTCTATGGAGGGGGTCAGCAACCTCCAGCACTCTAGGTGTTGTGAAACTACATCTCCCATCTTGCTTGGCTGTTCTTTGAACTCCCACAAAAGTGAATGGAGCATGCTGGGAGTTGTAGTTTAGCAACAGCTGGCGTGCCGAAGGTTGCCGATGCCTGGTCTATTGTCTCTGTTCAAAGCATAGTGGCCATGCCAGGTTACAGCTGCTCAGCGCCCATTCATTTCAGTGCAGAACCCTGAGTGACCACTACACAGCGCTGTGCTTCAGGCTCCATTAAAGTGCTAGTTCTGGTGCAGGGAGCAGCTGATTGGTGGGGTTTGGGTTGTCGGACCCCCGGCCATCTTATATTGATGACCTATCCTGGGGACAGGTCATCAATTTCAGGAACCTAGAAAACCCTTCAAAATAAATATTAAGCTGGACAGGATGTCTGTCAACATCACATCAGTAAACCATGCTTGTGGCAGGCTGGCAGCGGACCACAGGAGTACCTGTGCTGGATCGGAAGGGTCTATGTATTGTTATAGTTATATCCAAGGGTTCTGAGGTTTGATTCGTCGGTATCCACTATTTGGTGCAGCTGTCATGGCGTCATTATAAGGGCTCATGCCCGTTAGGTTTTTTTGGAGCCCGTACGCGGAACCATTCACTTCAATGGGTCTGCAAAAAAACGGAAATGACTCCGTGTACATTCCGTTTCCGTATGTCTGCTCTGCAAAAAAAAATAGAACATCCTATTCTTGTCCATTTTGCGGACAAGGAAAGGCATAGTTGCAATGGATCCACAAAAAAAAAAACCCGGATGCAACACGGACATCATCCTTTTTTTTTTTTGCGGACTGCAAAATACATACGGTCGTGTGCATGAGCCCTAAGGAGACCCAAGATGCCAGTGTCAACACAGCCTTGGGTGTCATGCACACAGCCATAGTCTTGGTTCGCATCTTTTTTGCGGATCAGATGAGGACCCCTTCCCACGTGCTGTCCGTATGTCCATTATATTGCGAACGCAAAAAAACACAGAACATGTCCTATTCTTGCCTGTTTTGAAAAGAATAGGCAATTCTAAAAGAGGGTGGGACATAGCGATCCGCAAAATGCGGAATGAATGTGGGCATGGAGGCTTTATGCCGGAGGGATTACCATGGTGCCATTGAGCATAAGGGATATTGTCTGGTGTTTGTTCTGCCCCCCCCTTTTTTTCTCTTGGTATTGTGTGTTTGTTTTTTGCAGGTTACCTGTGGTAAAGTGATGGGACAGCTGTGATTGGACAGCGGTGCCTACCTGTTGCTGGGGCAGGTATTCTGCCAGATGTTGATTGGTTCAAAGGAGGCGTGTGGCGGGAAATCAGGATATTTATAGCCGGGTCCGGGGTACTTGGGCTCTGTCAGTCGCCGTACCTGAAGAAAAGAAGAAGTTGTCCCGTCCACCCTCCCCTTGTTTAAAGGAACTGTCGGGCCGGGGACAATTTATAATTTATCTTGAGAGTTGGTTTATTAATTATTTATTATTTATGAATTTGATATATTTATTGGTATAGTTATGTAATCTATAACCCTTAATAAAGGACCGTGGCCATATTTTACCATACTATGTTAAGGCTAGGGCTACACGGCGACAGTTGTCGCCCGACACCCGTCGTAGCCAGGATCCCTGAGTAGCGGGGATCCCATAGAGATGAATGGGATCGCCGTGGCAGTCGCATGTTGGATTTCTTGCGACTGCCGCAGAAATCCCATTCATCTCTATGGGATCCCCGCTACTCAGGGATCCTGGCTGCGACGGGTGTCGCGCGACAACTGTCGCCGTGTAGCCCTAGCCTTAATGTCTTCTTTTATAGGTTAAGTTATTTAAGTATTGCTCATATGGCACCATGCACACAACCGTCACCTGTGTTTTGCAGATCCTCAAACAGGGCTGCAGCCTTAGGCCTCATGCACACAAATGTGTGCCGGCCGTGCCTGTGCTGCGGGCCGCAAACTGCGGTCCGCAATGCACGGGCACTGACCGTGAGGCCACCGCATACGGATCGCAGACCCATTCACTTGAATCGGGGTCCGCGATCCGCATCCGAGGGTCCGCACCGCAAAAAAGTAGTGCTTGCGCTTTTTTGCGGTGCGGAGGCGCGGCCAGAAACATCACGGAAGCACACCGTAGTGCTTCCGTGGTGTTCCGATCCGTGCCTCCGCTCCGCATCTCCCGGATCGCTGACCCATTGAAGTGAATGGGTCCGCAATCCGTGATGCGGGCTGCACACGGCCGGTGCCCGTTTACTGCGGACCCGCCGTATGCGGCCCGCAGCACGGGCACGGCCAGCACACGTTCGCCTTAGGGCTCATGTACAGTCCCATATTTTGACCCATACCAGGCCATGCACACATTTTTTCTCATGGATCCATGTGCCTGATCCCACAAACCTTGCTGCAGATCCTATTCTTGTCCGTTTTTGCAGATAGGAATACACTTTTCTATTGATGGGAATGAGAAAATACGGACTGTACACGGAAGACGTCTGTTATCAAGGATGCTTCATGGTCAACTGAAGCATTGGGGCGAAGCCCCCGCAGCACTGCCCCAGTCCCGGTCAGTGTACGGACACTACACGCTACACACACGTGTGCACGGGGTAAACATTCCCGCTGTGGACGTGACATGTGTTGTGGGAGGAGTCACACATGCTTGGAAGGGGTGGGATACTCTTCCATACTGGGGGGGTTTACAACCTAACCCACTCACAAATCAGGAGGGGGTGTGATCACCCGCCTCCAGGACCTCCCCTTAACCCCACACATGCCGGACAAAGACGGCGGCCGCAGCAGCACCACTTGTTGCGGACGGCGCTGTGGCTCCAGGATCTTAGGGGTTAACAGGAGTCCTGCTGCGGGGATCCGGCGGCGGAAGTGGCGCGCGCTCCCGGGATCTGCCAGGGTCCGCTGTGTGCAGGGTGTACGGCTCCGCTCTCCCGCTGCCCAGCATGTATTCACCCTGGCCGCGGCTGCTGGTATGGACACCGGGGGGATGCTGAGCCGGCGGCCGGTGCTGCTGATCACAGGCTGGGTTCTCTGCCTGCTGCTCCGGACTGCGGGAGCGCAAAACGGTGAGCGGGGCCGGAGGGGTGTACATACTGGAGGGCTGTCCCGTGTGTCAATATATGTGTACATAGTGGGGGGATGCCCCTGTATGTATACGTGTACATGCTGGGAGGCTACCCCGTGTGTATATGTATGTATATACGTGTACAAGCTGGGAGTCTACCCCGTGTGTATATGTATGTATATACGTGTACATAGTGGGGGGATGCCCCTGTGTATATACGTGTACAATGCGAGGGGGTTGCCCTGGTTGTGTATGTGTACATAGTGGAGGCTGCTCCGGGTGTATGTACATGGTGGGGGGCTGCTCCATATGTATATATACCTGTATATAGTGGGGGGCTGCTCCGGGTGTATGTACATGTGGGGGGCTGCCCCATATGTATATATACCTGTATATGGTGGGGGCTGCCCCCATATGTATATATACCTGTAATATGGTGGGGGGCTGCCCCATATGTTATATACCTGTATATGGTGGGGGGCTGCCCCATATGTATATGTACCTGTATATGGTGGGGGGTGCCCCATATGTATATGTACCTGGCTATATGGTGGGGGGCTGCCCCATATGTATATGTACCTGTATATGGTGGGCGGGCTGCCCCATATGTATATTACCTGTATATGGTGGGGGGCTGCCCCATATGTATATATACCTGTATATGGTGGGGGCTGCCCCATATGTATATATATACTGTATATGGTGGGGGGCTGCCCCATATGTATATATACCTGTATATGGTGGGGGGCTGCCCCATATGTATATATACCTGTACACATGGTGGGGGGCTGCCCCATATGTATATGTACCTGTACATGGTGGGGGGCTGCCCCATATGTATATGTACCTGTACATGGTGGGGGGCTCCCATATGTATATGTACCTGTACATGGTGGGGCTGCCCATATGTATATGTACCTGTACATGGTGGGGGGCTGCCCCATATGTATATGTACCTGTAATGGTGGGGGGCTGCCCCATATGTATATGTACCTGTATATGGTGGGGGCTGCCCCATATGTATATGTACCTGTATATGGTGGGGGGCTGCCCCATATATATGTATATATGCCCATATGTATATGTACCTGTATATGGTGGGGGGCTGCCCCAACATATGTATATGTACCTGTATATGGTGGGGGGCTGCCCCATATGTATATGTACCTGTATATGGTGGGGGGCTGCCCCATATGTATATGTACCTGTATATGGTGGGGGGCTGCCCCATATGTATATGTACCTGTATATGGTGGGGGGCTGCCCCATATGTATATATGTACCTGTATATGGTGGGGGGCTGCCCCATATGTATATATACCTGTATATGGTGGGGGCTGCCCCATATGTATATATACCTGTATATGGTGGGGGGCTGCCCCCATATGTATATATACTGTATATATGGTGGGGGGCTGCCCCATATGTATATATACCTGTACATGGTGGGGGGCTGCCCCATATGTATATATACCTGTACATGGTGGGGGCTGCCCCATATGTATATATAGCCCTGTACATGTGGGGGGCTGCCCCATATGTATATATACCTGTATATGGTGGGGGGCTGCCCCATATGTATATATACCTGTATATGGTGGGGGGCTGCGCCCTATGTATGTATATACCTGTACATGGTGGGGGGCTGCCCCATATGTATATATACCTGTTATATGGTGGGGGGCTGCCCATATGTATATAACCTGTACGGGGGGCTCCCATATGTATATATACCTGTATATGGTGGGGGGCTGCCCATATGTATATATACCTGTATATGGGTGGGGGGCTGCCCCATATGTATATATACCTGTATATGGTGGGGGGCTGCTCTTACATGGTGGGGGGCTGCCCTGTGTGTGTATATGGTGGGGGGCTGCCCCGTGTGTGTGTGTGTGTATATATACATACACGTGTATATAGTGGGGGGGCTGCCCTGTGTGTGTATACACACGTGTATATAGTGGGGGGCTGCCCTGTGTGTGTGAATGTGTATATATATATATATATGTGTGTATACAGTGGGGGGCTGCCCCATGTGTCTATGTACATGGTGAGGAGACTGCTGTGTACATGTCTGATTACTATATACTCGATTCTTTGTTGATCTATTATCTATCATGTATTATACAGGGATTGTATCTGTAGACACATGCTCTTGTGTACATTACAGCACAGCTGTCACTTCTGTCATGTCTGATACATTGTTACCTGTAATGATCTGCTCCCTCCCTGGTGGTCTGCTGAAGCCCCCGATAACTGTTCTAGTATGTGTTGGACTGTGACCATAGAGACCCATCCTTTGTAAATGACTTATAGTTGGATATTTTGTGTATACAGAGATATAATGATACAACCGCCCGGATCCAGAATTTTATGTAACGCTTCTTAGACTTTTCCGTGTTTTTGACCGTCATTGTTACATCTGATAAGAATTTTCCACATAGGTCACAGGAAATATTACCGCACTCGGCCTTTTGCTGCCGTCCACTGGGGTTTCCACTGGAAAATTGTTAGGATCATAGTGATCTCTCTTTGTGTATATGGCATGTGGATGGTGGGAAATCTATTCAGAGGTCGTAGCTTAGTGGGGCTGATGTAGCGGCGTGTTGTCACTGTCTAGGTGTCCTGGAAGCTGTCGAGAAGTGGATGTCACGTTTATCAGACAGCCCAGATGTATATTTTTTGAAGATAAGGCACTTGACTTCTCTGAAGAGTCAAAGTGGAATTCCCCTTTAAGGACAATGTCAAGGCGTGGGCTGTTTTACTGCTGTCTCTGTGTAAAGGTATAAAGTGGCAGCAGTATTGCGGTATAATATATGAGTGGTGGTGTCATTGACTTCCCGTAGTAGACGTGCTGACCCTCCAGGAATCGTCGCCAGTCAACTTAGTTAACAGTAGAGTAGGATGAATGTGTTCTCAGGAGCGGGGGATATTGATTTCTGCGCTCCAGACAGCGAGCAGCTTGTGACACTCGTTTATCAGCCCTCTGACTCTGTGCTGGGTCTCGGGGGAGGGCAGAGGGGCACCGGGTGGCAGTAAATGCACTGATCAGTAACTGATATGTTCTCCAGAAAGCTTAGAAATATCAACCTGTGGCCCTCCAGCTGTTGTAAAACTACAACTCCCCCCATGCCCTGTTGTAGGCTGTCCGAGCATGCTGGGAGTTGTAGTTTTGCAGCAGCTGGAGGTCCGCAGGTTGCGCATCCCTGAGATACACCATCCGTATCTGACCAGTAGGGTTCATAGAGACCCTTACTGGTTTCCAAAAATAGGGGTTCTCTGTCCGTACCTGTCCCTGTTTCCGTATTCTGTGTTAATGAAGAGTAGGACCAGTTTCCATGGGCAGTGGTGGGGAATGAACCGTCCTTTCCCGTCATTGTCCGCTCGTATGCGCTGCGATAATTGGGGATTATTAATTGTTAGGGTGCATTCACACGGCTGTACAGTCTGGGGTGGTGTTCACACAGCCGGTTTTTTTGTGGCCCGTGAATACTATCCGTCTAGATATAGGGCAGGTCCTGTTTTTGGCCGTTTTTACTGCCAGACAGAACCTTGTTTAGGCTTTGTTCACATTAGCGCTATTATTTTCCGTTCTGCTCTGTTATAGGAGCAGAAATAACGGAAAAGCCAGATTTAGCACATACCTGATGTGAGCAGAAACTAACAAATCCTATTGACTATAATGGGATCCGATTGGGAGAACTTTTTTTTTTTTTTTTTTTTTTTTTATAGCAGGGAAAAAAGTCCTGCGTTCCAAACGGATCCTCCAACGCACATGTGAACGTAGCCATAGACAGAAGTGCACCCACCTGACGGCCCTAAAAATAAGTTGAGTGCATGGGCAGGGTGGAAGAAAAAACAGTAAAAAAAAAAAAAAAAGATGCAGACACTGATCCAAAACTGATGGTTTTATCCGTTTTTAACGGATTTTTTTTCACTGTGTGAGTGTCGCTTTGATTTGATTGTTCATTTCCATAGTTTCATTGCTTGTCAGCTGCATATTCCACTTTAGGCTTTGTGTGCAAGACCATGGGGAGAGATTTATCAAACGGGTATAAAGTAGAACTTGCCTAGTTGCCCATAGCAACCAATCAGATTTCACCTTTCATTTTTGACAGCTGCTTTGGAAAATGAATGGAGGAATCTGATTGGTTGCTATGGGCAACTAGGCAAGTTCTGTTTTACACCAGTTTGATAAATCTCCCCCTATATTTTTGGTCCGCATCCATTCTGCATTTCTTGCAGATTGAATGCGGGCCCATTCATGCCAATGAGGCCGCAAAAGATGTGCACATTACACCGTAAGCCCAACTCATATGAATGGGACAAATCTGCAGCATGTGAATTCAGCCCTACAGTCAGCCAAACAGGATAAATGAATTGCTGCTCTCGTTTGGTGGATGTGCTTTGGGATTTTCACAGTGGAATTGTGGGTGGAAAATCTACCAGCAAAGTATATGAGAGTCTAGAAAAACCATAACTGCGGAAAAATCTGCAGTAGAAAATGACCTGCGCTGCAGACTTTATATCTGCAGTATGTGCAACATATTTTATACGCTTTTCACTGCATAGGAATTTCGCATGTTGTTTTTGCCTTGTATTCTTTGCAGATTTTCTAGGTGAATCATGTCCTAATTCATGGCCAAAACTCTGCCCCTGTAGCTGATCCTCAGCTGTGTCATGTGATTAAGGGCTCATTCAGACGGCTGTATGTGTTTTGCGGTCCGCACATGGCCGCCACTCTCATAGAAAATGCACGGTGTGCTGTCCACTCCTTTTGTAGCCCGTTTGAAATGAATGGGTCCGCACGCTTTCCGCAATTTTGCGGACCCGTTCATACGGCCGTGTGAGTGGTCCCCTAACTCTCTGATCTCCAGCTGACACAGGACAGGAAGTCAGTTACTTCTCTATTCTTTCCTATGAGACTGACATTGAGGCTCCCATAGGAATACAGATATAAACTGACTTCCTGACCACACATAAGATGCTGTGTGATTTGGAAAGTCAGAGTGCTGGTCACATGACACAGCTAAGGATCAGAAGGGAGGGGATAACTCACAAATACAGTCACTGGTAAGAAAATTAGCTTCACTACAGATTACATCATGTAACTTTCTAACAGGTCAGAGAATAAAACTTTTTGTGGGAGACTTCTTTAACTTCCAGCCATGCTAGGTGACAACCAGACTGGCTATTTGTGAAGCTTGTGCAGTAGTTGTCACCAAGCTTTCCCTTAGGCTAGGGCTACACGGCGACAGTTGTCACGCGACACCCGTCGCAGCCAGGATCCCAACACGGTTGGATTTCTTGCAACTGCCGTGGCGATCCCATTCATCTCTATGGGATCCCCGCTACTCAGGGATCCTGGCTGCGACGGGTGTCGCGCAACAACTGTCGCCGTGTAGCCCTAGCCTTAAAGGGGTTATCCCATGAATAATGTAAATAATGAAAACGACATCATATAGTCCATGGGAACCTCTTTCTAACAAGGCTAGAACCAGCCCTGTACCTCACATGGATCCAGAGATCTCATCATTCATTGCTCTGCTAGATTTATATCATGCTGGCAGCTCAAGGGGAGTGTCTTTTCTGCTGGAGCTCAGGAGGTGTGTCTCAGCTCTCCCTATCACAGCTCAGGAGGTGTGTCTCAGCTCTCCCTATCACAGCTCAGGAGGTGTGTCTCAGCTCTCCCTATCACAGCTCAGGAGGTGTGTCTCAGCTCTCCCTATCACAGCTCAGGAGGTGTGTCTCAGCTCTCCCTATCACAGCTCAGGAGGTGTGTCTCAGCTCTCCCTATCACAGCTCAGGAGGCAGTTGAAGGATGAAACTGGGCATGTGTGGCCTTCTCAGTGAGCAGGTCAAAGAAATAAGAAAAAACAAACAGCAGGAGGCGCTATACAGATACATTTTATTGAATAACTCAGTAGCTATACAAAATTTTTAATTGCATGCAATTACAAAAGTATTCAGATCCAGGTGCTGGTGTGAAAACTGTAGAAAATGTTTCATGGGACAACGCCTTTAATATCTCAAAGGGGTTATCTCATGACGAAAAACCTTTATATAAAATAGAACCTTTCTTACCTTACCTCTGCAATTTCAGAACGAGACCACCAGAGCGATTCCACTCTCATAGAGCAGCTCTCCGTTTTGCTGTGTTGTCAGACTTATCTTCTGCTCCCTTACCGTAACTAGGAAAGCCGGGCGACAACTGCTAATATCTGTAATGTTAATAAGATGCTGCCTTCTATCTACACTCGCCAGTTGGCCTCGTGCACACGACTGTATCAGGTGCGTGTCTGTATTGACACCCGCAAACAGTGGGTCCGCAATGTACGGGCACTGGCGGTGTGCTCTCCGTTTCACGAATGTGGACCCATTCTTGAATGGGTCCGCAATCTGAAAGATATGGTGTGGAGGCACGGAGCAGACAGCCATGTGCCTCGGCAGAGCAAAAAAAAATAGAATATGCTCTATTTTTTTGCTCTGCAGACGGGTCGCGGACCCATTCATGTTGAATGAGTCTGCATCCGTCAGCACCGGCCACACGAACAGTGCTGGTGCATTGGGGACCACAATTTGCACATGTTCGTGTGCATGAGCCCCATAGGTTAATTTAGAAATTTGGACTATGCTGAAGGTGCTCTCTATTGTGGAGATCGTAGACTGGTCAGGCCTGGATTGAGTGGATGCGTGTCTGGTCACTGGGATGGTGCAGAGCTCTTCCAGTAACCTTCATCTGCTAATCTGACACCACTTCTGGCATTCACTGTGCAGTATACTTAGCGAATGAATGTAAGTGATGGAGGGATGGTTGTAAATCACACAGCAGTCCCTTTACAGCACAGCGGACGCTGATTGCCGCTTTTGGCTATAAGTCGTTTTGCTGTGTAAAAGGTTATAGATTTTTATTTTACACCCATCTATTTGCATCAGATTACTTTCCAGCGTCAGTTGTTGGCGGCACTTGTACTGTAGCTCCATTGCTCACTTCTTAGGTAGGTTATAGCTACATCTAGGCTTTTTATATCACTACAACAAAATTGTGTCTGTAGGAATGCATTGATTTTCTTAAAAAAAAAAAAAATCAAAAACACAGTAATCAAGGGAAATGCTGGAGAATTTTTTTTTTGTCTAAACAATCCCAATTCCAGAAAAGTTGGAACGCTGTGAAAAACGTAAATGTATATAAAACAGAATATAATGATTTGCAAAAGGGCATAGACCCACATTTTATTCACAATAGATCGTAGAACACATTCGATTTTGAAATTTTTACTTTTCATGAAAAAAATGAACTCATGTAGAACTTGATGGCAGCAATGCATCGTCAAAAATTTGGGACAGAGCCATGTCTACCATTGTGTAGCATCCCCTCTTCTTTTAAGAACGGTCTGTCTGGAAATCTAGGAGAGCAATTGCTGAAGTTTTGAATGTTGTCCCATTTTTGTCTGATGTAGGATTCTAGCCGCTGAACAGTCCCCGGGTCGTCTTTGCAGGATTTTCCATTTCATGGTGCGCCAAATGTTTTTTGTTGTTGAAAGGTCTGGACTGCAGGCCGGCCAGTTCAGCACCCGGACTCTACTTCTGAGAAGCTGTGCTGTTGTGATGGGTGCAGTATGTGGTTTAGCATTGTCTTGCTGAAATATGAAAGGCCGTCCCTGAAAGATGTAGTCTGGATTGGAGCAGTTGCTGTTCTAAAACCTCTATATACATTTGATCATTGATGGCTCCTCTCCAGATGTGTAAGCTGCCCACGCCATAGACAGTCATTCGACCCCATACCATCAGAGATGCCGGCTTTTGAACTTTACGCTGATAACTTGCTGGATGGTCCTTCTTCTTTTGAGTCCGCAGGACACGGCATCTGTTGCTTCCAAAAAACAATGTCAAATTTTGATTCATCTGCTCACAGAACAGTTTTCCATTCTGCCTCAAAGGAGATGGTGGCATTTCTGGATAGTGTGGACATACGGCTTCTTCTTTGCATGACACTGCTTTAACTTACATTGTGGATTAGACAGCGAGGTGTGTTCAGGCAATGATTTCTGGAAGTGTTCCTGAGAACATGCCTGGTTTTAATGCAGTGCTGTCTGAAGACCATAGATTACGAGTAGGAATAAGCCAAGCGAGTTTTGGATCCTAGATCTGAAGTCACTTTGCTCAAAACTTCAATGCTGTAATATTGACCATCAGCCTTGTCCTTTGCACACATGGAATTCTCCAGATTTTCTAAATATTTTAATGATATTATGTACTGTAGTAATATTACAAGTATTCTCAATTTATGAGGAACATTTTTCTGGAATTTCTAGACTTTTTTTCAGATTGGTGAACCTCTTCCCATCTTAGCTTCTGCCTCTCTAAGGCGCTCTTTTTACATGTCACTTGGTTGCAAAATGAAACTCTATAGTAGAGCACAAATTACACTTTCTGGTGAACTATCTGTAAATGGATGGGTAGAATGGCCCCCAGCCAACCCTGCTTACCAGATATCGTTGTGCTGCTCCAGGCACAACTGTAGGTAAAAGCGTTTGATGAGAATTTTGTGAACGCTGCCCAGGCCGATAAGAACAATAGGTAGAAAGCAGGATCTGCTCCTCCAGCTGTTATTTATTAGTACTATAGTACTACTTACTTCTCCAGCCTTGTGTTTCCTTGTCCCAACTTTTTTCAGATGTGTTGCTGCCATCAAGTTTTAAATGAGTAATTTATTTTTTTTTTTTTTAAATAAAATGGTAAAATGTCTCACTTTTCAACATCTGATCTATGGTCAATAAAATATCTGTCTATGTGACTTGTAAATTATTGTATTCTGTTATGTATATGTGTGCGTACAGTCATGGCCAAAAGTTTTGAGAATGACTCAAATATTATATTTTCACATGATCTGCTGCCCTCTGGTTTTTATGTGTGTTTGTCAGATGTTTTTATCACATACAGAAATATAATTACAATCATATTATGAGTAACAAAAGCTTATATTGACAGTTAGAATGAGTTAATGCAGCAAGTCAATATTTGCAGTGTTGACCCTTCTTCTTCAGGACCTCTGCAATTCTCCCTGGCATGCTCTCAATCAACTTCTGGACCAAATCCTGACTGATAGCAGTCCATTCTTGCACAATCAATGCTTGCATTTTGTCAGAATTTGTAGGTTTTTTGTTTGTCCACCCGTCTCTTGATGATTGACCACAAGTTCTCAATGGGATTAAGATCTGGGGAGTTTCCAGGCCATGGACCCAAAATCTCTATGTTTTGTTCCCTGAGCCATTTAGTTATCACCTTTGCTTTATGGCAAGGTGCTCCATCATGCTGGAAAAGGCATTGTTGATCGCCAAACTGCTCATGGACAGTTGGGAGAAGTTGCTCTCGGAGGACATTCTGGTACCATTCTTTATTCATGGCTGTGTTTTTAGGCAAGACTGTGAGAGAGCCGATTCCCTTGGCTGAGAAACAACCCCACACATGAATGGTTTCAGGATGCTTTACAGTTGGCATGAGACAAGACTGGTGGTAGCGCTCACCTCGTCTTCTCCGAATAAGCTGTTTTCCAGATGTCCCAAACAATCGAAAAGGGGATTCATCAGAGAAAATGACTTTACCCCCAGTCCTCAGCAGTCCACTCCCTGTACCTTTTGCAGAATATCAGTCTGTCCCTGATGTTTTTTTCTGGAGAGAAGTGGCTTCTTTGCTGCCCTCCTTGAGACCAGGCCTTGCTCCAAGAGTCTCTGCCTCACAGTGCGTGCAGATGCACTCACACCTGCCTGCTGCCATTCCTGAGCAAGCTCTGCACTGCTGGTAGCCCGATCCCGCAGCTGAAACACTTTTAAGAGACGGTCCTGGCGCTTGTTGGTCTTTCTTGGGCGCCCTGGAGCCTTTTTGGCAACAATGGAACCTCTCTCCTTGAAGTTCTTGAGGATGCGATAGATTGTTGACTGAGGTGCAATCTTTCTAGCTGCGATACTCTTCCCTGTTAGGCCATTTTTGTGCAGTGCAATGATGACTGCAACGTGTTTCTTTAGAGATAACCATGGTTAACAGAAGAGAAACAATGATGCCAAGCACCAGCCTCCTTTTAAAGTGTCCAGTGGTGTCATTCTTACTTAATCATGACAGATTGATCTCCAGCCCTGTCCTCATCAACACCCACACCTGTGTTAATGGAGCAATCACTGAAACGATGTTAGCTGGTCCTTTTAAGGGAGGGCTGCAATGATGTTGAAATGTGATTTGGGGGATAAAGTTCATTTTCTAGGCAAATATTGACTTTGCAAGTAATTGCTGTTAAGCTGATCACTCTTTATAACATTCTGGAGTATATGCAAATTGCCATTATAAAAAGTGAAGCAGTAGACTTTGTAAAAATTAATATTTGTATCATTCTCAAAACTTTTGGCCATGACTGTATGTATAATCTATCTTTACATTTTACGCAGCTTCCTAGTTTTTTTTGGAATTGGTCTTGTATTTTTTTTATTACTATGTGCTGGGATTTCTGAACAATTTTATAAAGTAGTAGCCACCTTATACCTGCATAGAGTATGATGCAAATAGCAGACCTACACGAGTAGTCCTTCTGACACGGAGTCCATATTGGTACTTTATATGGATATATTTCCCTCATTCTGCCCACCCCGCTGTGCCACCACAGAGCTCCCCCATGGTACATTGACAGGACTTGTGAGCCCCGTGCATGCAATTGAGAGGACCTCTGGGGGAATGGCGGGGATATAGACATAAAGTACTGATCCAGTGTCTGTGTCGGCTATACTACTCGTAGTAATGTAGTACAACCGTATATAATGCTTTAGGGAGGTAACACATATCCACAGGATACGGCATAAATGTCTGAGACCCTCTCCAATCTCAAGAATGGAGCCCTCGTCTTGTACCACTGTGGAAGGAGAGGTGGCCATGCATACGTGTCTCTCTCCATTCTCTGCTATGGGACTTCTGGAAATAACCGAATGCTTGCTCTCTCTTGCTGCCTCTGGTCACACACTCACAGGCAGTGGTATCTTGGCTCATCATGCTTTAAGATCTGACCACATGCCTTCCACAGGGAGTATCTTGGTTTAAAACCAATAAGAAAAATCTTGCCCAGCACAGCTGTATCTCCATAAAAGTAGGCACTTTATCGTATGGAATAACTACAGAAATCTGACGTGTTTCAGGCTACTCTAGCCCTTTCTCAAGGCTTACTGACATAGACATTCACATTGTTTAATAATGAAATCAACAACCAATCAGATCAAAGAATCAATAAAAAATTTGCCTAGTTAAAGAAACGTGTGACAATCTTATAAAAGAGGAGAAAACACACGAGTATTTGAGTCCCAATATTATGTGTTAAAGCAATACTTTAAAATTTGGAGACACAACATTATGTGATAAGAAGACGTGTTCAACTCAATAAGAAAGAAAACCCTAATTGTCTGTCTCTCCACATTGTACAAGTGCATTCATACATATCCACACCATACAAAAAGGCAAACCCAGGTGTATATAAAATATTGTAGTGTGAACAGGCATTAATCCATATACAGTTTAGTCCCTGTTTTTGTATGATGTGAATATATATGAGTACACTTGTACAGAGAGAGTGTGCCAGTGATTTAGTCCTACATTGGTGATCAAGTTGTAAGTGCCCTGATCTGCCAGTACAGCGCTCGTGTCCCGTGGGTCACATGCCTGCTTAGGCACCCGTCCATGCTTTCAGTCCATATGTGAGCGTAATCACTGGGGTGTTGTTTGGGGGCCCATCTGTCCACTTCCCTGTCCAGGACCCACTGGGATTTTTATTCTATGAAAGTAATGTAGACCTGCAATCTTGGAAATTGTCTAAGGCCCCTTTCACACGAGCGGGAGACTCGCATGTCTCCCGCAACGCATCTACAGGGCTGGACTCGGCACGGACAGGGATCGCATATAATGCTATGCGATCCCTGTCAGTGCAGAGTCCAGCCCTGTAGATCCGTTGCGGGAGACATGCGAGTCTCCCGCTCATGTGAAAGGGGCCTAAGGCCCCTTTCACACGGGCGATGTTTCCGCGCGGGTGCAATGCGTGATGCGAACGCATTGCACCCGCACTGAATCCTGACCCATTCATTTCAATGGGGCTTTTCACATGAGCGATGTTTTTCACGCAGCAGTTCGCCGTTGCGTGAAAATCGCAGCATGTTCTATATTCTGCGTTTTTCACGCAGCCCTGGCCCCATTGAAGTGAATGGGGCTGCGTGAATAACGCATTGCATCCGCACACAAGTGCGGATGCAATGCGTGATTCACTGATGGTTGCTAAGAGATGTTGTTTGTAAACATTCAGTTTTTTTTCACGCGCGTGAAAAACGCATTGAAACGCTTTGCACCCGCGCGGAAAAAACTGAACGAACATACGCAATCGCAGTCAAAACTGACTGCGATTGCGTGCGGATGCGTGCGGATTTTCCTGAACGCATCCGGACCAAATCCGGACACGCTCGTGTGAAAGGGGCCTAAGGCTGTTCCTCCTCCTTTTTTTTTTTTTTTTTTCTTCTCATCTGTGTTTCAATGTTCACTGTATCCGGATAATGCCACTGGATCTCCATTGACCACAGTGGGATCCTGCTGCTTTTGGCTGTACAAATACCCGCTGCATGTAGCATTTTTTTGTCAGGCCGACCGCAGGAGCAGGCTGCCGGGTTTCTTAACGCTAATCTAATTAAGGCTACATTCTCACGACTAGTGTTTTGCGGATCCGCAAAACACAGATACTGGTCCATGTGCGTTCCGCAATTTTCTTTGAAATTGCCTGTTATTGTCCCCAATTGCGGACACGAATAGGACATGCTCTATTTCTTTTGCAGGGCTGCAGAACAGAGCTACGGATTTGGACAGCACACTGTCTGCTGTCCACTTCTTTTGCAACCTCGTTAAAATGAATGGGTCTGCCCCATGTGTAATCATTCATACGGTCGTGTGAATATAGCCTAACTGGGAAACGAACAGAACACTTGTGCATTCCACATTTTGCAGAACAGAACGTCCATAATAGAATAGTCCTATCCTCGACCATAATACAGACAAGAATAGGACATGTTATATACTTTTGTGGGTGCCATGGAACGGACAAACGGATGTGGACAGCACACGGGTAAACATGCGGGTCGGATGTAAACAAAAAAATACGTTTGTGTGCATGAGCCCTTACATGGTGGCCACCTTACCTTTTCAGCTGCAGATCCGCCTGTTTCCGGGCTCCCCCAGTTAGGGCTAATACACAAAAACGTATTGTTTGTCCACATCCAAACCACATTTTTTGCAGTTTGGATGAGGAGGTGTTCACTTCAATAGAGCCGCAAAAGATACGTGTGCTGTCCGTTCCGTGGCCCTGGTAAGATATAATTTTACGTACAAGGATATGACTGTTCTATAGAGTACAAGATGTTCCTTTCTGCAAAATGCGGGATGCACACAGCCAGTATCCGTATTTTGCAGATCCGCAAACTGCAAAAACAGAAACGGTAATGTGAAATTTTTTCCTTGTACCGGAGGGTTAACCAACCTTATGAGGTAAAACCATTCACCACCCTTTACGTTGTTCCACCTCATTCACATTAGCATCTATCAGGCGAGTCATAGATTTAAATTTTTTTTTTCAGTATACATATTCCATCTTGCCTCTCCTTTTAGTATTGAGCTCGCAGTGCCCTGTACTTTCTAATTAGCACGTGGGCCCCTGAGGGACAATTTAGTTAATGTGTACTTACATGTAGTACGGTATCTGTCAGCCACAAATGCCTCTGGCGATCCACACTGACCATTGTGCTTTCCAGCTACGTTCTCAAATTTTATGGTACACTTTCTTCAGTTTAGCTGAAGGTTTAATACTGATACTTAAAAGGGTTCTGTAGTTCTGTAAAACTGATGGTCTGACACCCGGGACCCCCGCCGATCAGCTGTTTGAGAAGGCAGCGGCGCTGCAGGAGCGCCCGCGGCCTTCTCTGTGTTTTCCTCGGGCCCAGTGACGTCACGACTAGTTTCACTGGCCTGGGCGGGGCTAAGCTCTGTTCACCCCGCCCAGGCCAGTGATACTGGTCGTGACGTCACTGGGCCTGTGGTAAACACAGAGAAGGCCGCGGCGCTCCTGCCGCTGCCTTCTCAAACAGCTAATCGGCGGGGGTCCCGGGTCAGTTTTACAGAACTACAGAACTCCTTTAATATATTTTTACAGGGTTTATGAACTGACGGTCATAAATCACCATAATGCAGTCAGCTGGGGTCCAGGGAGCCACAGTCCAGGAGATGTGGCCGACACGGACTGTGTTTCCCAGACTGAGCACGATCATGTGAATCAGCCTATTTTTTTGGGGGGGGGGCGGGCGGGTTGTTGGTGCTTTTTTTTGGCTTGTAAATTAAAAAAAAGCATGAAATTGACCACAGTATTTTAGCCAAAGAAAAAGTGCCAAAAAATGTGATAAATGTGTTAAAAAAAAACAACACAACAAAAAAAACCCTGTTTGAAGCCATCCTAATAGGTTCTGCATTACATTTTATCCATTCCTATCCTGACCTGCTGTATGTTGAGGTCACACCTCCGTTCTGAAATCCGGCAGGCTCTTCGGCACAGAGTAGCCTGCCGGATCTCACAGGATCCAGCTATGATTTGATTTTTGCTGGTGTTTTTTTTTTTTTTTTTTTTTTTTTTTTTTTTTTATACGCATCTGTTCAAAGTTCTGTTAAAATTCTTCAAATGCAACATCTCCATGTTAATTCTAGGAAGCGTGATGAAGACTAAAAGCCTTGCTGGCGAGAATACAGACCCTCCTGTGTTATTGAGAGCGTATGTTCGGCTAGATGGTGAGACTGGTGTAATACACATAGTAAACTCCATATTCAGCAATTAGAGAGCGACAGCTCTGGAGTCAGCTGACAGACTCGGGTCAGAAAGGCAAGGAGTTGGCAGAGGGCGGCGAATGTGTGGTCGTGAACTGGTTTGGCATTATCCAGCATGTGTATCACAGGGAACCATATCAGATGGCGAAGTCACACAGGCTCGCTGCTGCAGCTGTGCCCAGTTATTCCGGTCAGGATTTGGACTTTGTTCCACTTAATCTGTTGGGCAAGGCCCGTGATTCAGGCTCTTTGCACTTGATGTTGGAATTTCTCCCAATATTAGTTGGGTTTTTTTTCCCTTTTAGGTTTGCCGCAAGTTTCCGGTTGTGTGTAATGACGGGGGGGGGGGGGGGGGGTCAGAGTGAGAAAACACCCAAATGAACAGCACTGCAGGAATTGTGCGGGTGGAACAGGGGAGGAGGGGGTTACAGCATCTCTGCTAAAAAGTTTAACCACCGCATAAATGACTGATGAAGCTTTCACACATAAGGCACACGTGCACACGGCAGTAGTTTTGGTTCATCTCACCCGTGTGCTGTCCCTATCCGTAAGTCCTTTGCGCAGATCTGCAAAAAAAAAGTAAAAAAAAAAAAATAGAACATGTCTTATTTTTGTCTGTTTTGTGGACAGGGATAGGATATTTCTGCAGGAGTCGGCATGCACTTGGCCGGGATCTGTATTTTGCGGACCACAAAACACTTACGGCTGTGCGCATGAGCTCTTAGGGCGAATTCGCACAGCTATGTTCAGTCCGTGTTTCAGATATACGTCTCCTGGTCCAATCCCAGGTCCCCTGACCCAAACGGACTGTATCATAGTGTTTTCTGCTGCAGTCAGTACCTGTTGCATCCTGAGTCTGTTGTACTGTACTCACGTTATCTGTGAGTGCAGTACAATAAGGCCCCTTTCACACGAACGATACGGATTCAGTCCGAATGCGTTCAGGGTGCGATCAGGAAAACTCGCACCAATCCGCACACAATTGCAGTCAGTTTTGTCTGCGATTGCGTATGTTTGTTCAGTTTTTAACGTGCGGGTGCGATGTGTATGAATGCATTTTGCACGCGTGTGATTAACCCCTTCACCTCCGGAGGTTTTTTCGGTTATGCATTTTCGTTTTGCGCTCCCTGCCTTCAAACAGCCATAACTGTTTTATTTTTCTGTTCACATAGCTGTATGAGGGCTTGTTTTTTGCGGTACAAGTTGTACTTTCCAACGCCACCATTTAATATTGCATATGGTTTAGTGGGAAGCGGGGAAAAAATTCCAAATCAGGTGAAATTGTAAAAAAACGCTATTCCGCTACAGTTCTACGGGTTTCTTATTTACAGCGTTCGATGTGCATTAAAACTGACCCATTACTTTCATTCTACTGGTCAGTACGAATCCAGCAATACCTAATATGTATAGTTTTTCCTGCGTTTTGATAGTGATAAAATAATTAGAAAGTTGCCCTTTTTTTTTTTTTTTTTTTTTTTTTCCTTGTCATATCTTGACCCCTATAACTTTTTGGTATTTATGTGTACGGAGCTGTATGGGGGCTCATTTTTTGAGGGGCGATCTGAAGTTTTTATTTATACCATTCTGGGGTGTGTATGACTTTTTGATCACTTTTTATTTAATTTTTTTAGAAAAAAAAAAAGCGACGAAAAACGGCGAATTGCCATTTGGATGCTTTTTTCCGCCACCCAATTCGCCGTATTGGAATTTTTTTTATATATTAAGTACGGGCGTTTTCGGTCACGGTGATGCCCATGATGTCTATATTTATTGTTATTTAGGTATTTTTTCATTATACGGAAAGGGGGGTGATTTGAACTTTTATATATTTTTTATATATTTTTTTTACCTTTTTTTTTTTTATTTTTTTCTGACTATTTTAAAGCTGAAATATGAGCTGATATATTGTGTTTTTTTTTTCTTTATGAGCAATCAGGGATTTACTAGATGGAGTTAAATCCCATAATTGCTCATTTCTTATCCTGGCCTGCCATTTAGTGGCCAGAATAAGAATTGCCGTTTGAAAACTGTAATCCTCACCAGCAAGGATTACAGTTTTCATATGGTGTACAGACACCCCGATTGGCCACTCGGGGCATGATCACGGCATCAGAAGGCCCTAGAAGACGCCGCTGATGGGGGTAAGTAGCGGCAAGTCTCTGCTGTTAGAAACAGCAGAGACTTGCCGGCCATGCCGCACCCGCGAGCGGGCGTCATGTCCCCGCACCGCACCAGCGCCGTACATGTACGCCGCTGGTCGGGAAGGGGTTAAAAACTGAATGTTTACAAACAACATTGCTAAGCAACCATCAGTCAATCACGCATTGCATCCGCACTCGCGTGCGGATGCAATGCAAATTTCACTCAGACCCATTCACTTCAATGGGGCCAGGGCTGCGTGAAAAACACAGAATATAGAACATGCTGCGATTTTCACGCAGCGACGAACTGATGCGTGAAAAAATTCGCCCATGTGAAAAGACCTATTGAAATGGGTCAGGATTCAGTGCGAGTGCAATGCGTTTGCATCAAGCATTGCACCCGCGCGGAAATCTTGCCCGTGTGAAAGGGGCCTAAACCCGCTACAAGATAGGAACTGACTGTCATAAACCACCATAATGCAGTCAGTTGGGGTCCGGGGAGCCACATTCCAGGACATGTGGCCGACACACGGACTGTGTTTCCCATGCTCAGTCTGGGAAACACGGACTGTGTTTCCCAGACTGAGCATGATCATGTGAATCAGCCCATTATTTTTTATTTTTTTGGGGGGGAGGGGGGGGAAGGGGTGTTGGTGTTTTATTTTGGCTTGTAAATAAAAAAAAACAAAAAAAAAACTGAAATTGACCACGGTATTTATTAGCCAAAGAAAAAGTACCAAAAAAAGTGGCATGTTTGTTAAAAAAAAAAAAAAACAAACCCTAATAGGTTCTACATTTCATTTTATCCGTTCCTATCCTGACATGCTGTATGCTGAGGTCTTTACAAAACTTAGGCTTCGTTCACACCTCCGTTCTGAAATCCGGCAAGCTCTTCCAGCACGGAGCAGCATGCTGGATCTCACAGGATCAGGCATTGCTGGGTAATCTGCTTCACTGCCAGATCCCCATTAACTGCAGTGAAGTCCGGCAGTGATCTGGCTGACTTCCGGCATAATTGCACTTAACGTTTGCGCCGGATCTACGAAATGAGGAAGTGAATGCAGCCTTAGTGTTCACAATTTAACAAACTAGTCGAGGCTGCGTTCACATCTCCGCTTCGGAGATCTGGCTCAAATGCCGGCTAAAGGCCGGACAAAAAAAACGTTACATGAACAAAACCTGGCATTTATTCTGGAAATCGGCCGCATCGCCGCTGAACCTCTTTACGGTGTGAGATCCAGCAGGCTGCTCTGTGCCGGAAAAGCCTGCCGGATCTCAGAACGAACATGTGAACGAAGCCTAAAGGGGGGTTGTGCATCTGGTACATACCCTCAGGATAGGTCGTCCATATGTGATCTGTGGAGGTCCGACTCCAGGCACCCCGGCTGATTAGGAGGTGGTTCTCATGCCAGCCCTGCTTCCACTCTCTCTTCGTCTCTCTTGCAGCGGCTGCGCAGTGCAATTACAAGCGCTTGTTCTATTCAAGTGAGAGACGAGCGGCGCAGAGTATTTTTCTCTTTGTACTCGCATCATTGAAGTCTATGGACACAATGACTACAGCATGCAGCATTTATAGAGAGAAAAGAGCCAAAAGGACAAAAACCCAAAGTCTGTCGGTGTGTAGATAAAATACCAACAAATGTCTTGCTACGTCGTTAAAGAAAAAACAAACAAACTGAGAATAACGCAGCAGAGTCCTGTGTGTACAGCAGACCTATAGCTCCTGGTGTGGTCTTCAAACCTAGAGACCTTCATTCTCCTGCAAAATAACATCCTTTTTTTTTTTTTTCAATGAAAGTCAATGGCCAAGATACCTAAAGAGTGGGATGTCAGCTAAGGCTCAGACTTGATGTGAACAGGGTCTTTTATATTTTTTTTTACTTTTGAACTAGTTTGCAGTTATAAAGACCTTGTAAGGATTCTGTTTTGTTGGCTATGATGTGTTATGAAGGTCAGAACTGCTCGTCCAGCGTGGGTGTGATGTTCCTTCAGATAACTGCATTTCATCAGGCGGTGTAATTTGAGCTATAAATCTGCTGCTTTCATGGTCCCCTTTACCATTCTCGACTGTCCAGCTTTAAGATCCTTGGCTATTGTGAGCGTTAAGTACCCTTTACCCACACTGACACAGCAGGCAATTATCGGGAATGACTCATTCGTTTCCAATAATTGCCTGCTCATCATAGGTGGTGAGAGCTGCATTCACATCTCTGTGTGGGGACGAGCCTCCCTAGCACCGCGGGTATGCTAAGGAGGCTCATCCCTGCCTGTCATTGGCTGCCCCCCTTCCTCATTCACGCACTGGTAGAAGCAGTGGTGGTACGGAGAGCAAAGTAAGCATATTCATTGTGAGGAGCCCAGGCATATGGGGGACATTTTTTTTTGTCTTGGATAACCCCTTTAAATGCCCTGAATTTACCAACACAAATGTTGGTTAGAATGTGGACTGACATTCAATGACCGGCACCTAAGGGTACATACACAGGGCGGATGCGTTGAACAGATTTCATCGACTGAAAATCAGTTCCCTGAATGGAGTTGTTTTGGCAGCCAGGACATGAAGAATGGCAGGAATATGGACCCTCGGTTCTCATGTGTCTGTGACAAGACAGTCCCTTTAGGACCCCTGTACATGGGCTAATACAAAGGGCAATAAACCGTTTGTGTCCAGTTATCACATTTACACGCAGCAATGATCCCCACTGTATGTGAGGAATGACCAATCGTTTTATACGATCATTGATCCCTATTCAGTTTGTTTGTCGGCAGTACACAGGGCAATGAGCTGGTGTCAAGCAGCCATTTTGTGTGCCGTTTAAAAGATGTGATCACCCGTCACACCGAGGTTCTGCTCGTTTGTCAGTTGTCAGCAGCCTCACAGGTCTATTATCAGGACAAGTATTGCTATGAACATTTCTACCTAATAAGTGATCTGCTGCCATGTAAGTGGGCCTTTACTCCTGCAGGTTATCTTTATGAGCCTGAAAAGGTGGAGGACACGTTAATACGCATTAACACTGCACCGATGAGCAGATGATTGTCGGGAAGGAAGCAGTGTTCCCTCCCAATAATTGCCTGCTCGTTAGTGGTGGTGAATTTACATGTATGTAGCAATCCCCTCCACAGTATGAGGACGAGCAATGGCTACAACTGCATTGTTTCTGGGCAGCAGAGTGTTGTTTAGACAGCGCGATCTGCTGCCCAAAAAGATTGAACGCCTGTTTTGTGGCACCTTCAGACGGACAGATAACCGGAACAAGCGTTCGTAGGAACGTTCATTCCCAATAATCGCCCAGATCATCGAGCCGTGTAAATCCAGCATTAGGGGATATTTACACTACCATATGTATTTTGCAGTCTGCTGAACTGCAAAATACTGATGTTGTTACATCCGTGTGGTTTTTTTTTTTTTTTTTTTTGTTGTTTTTTTGTTTTGTTTTTTGTGGACCCATTGACTTCAGTTGGTCCATGGTCTGAATGTGAATGGTCTGTCTTTTGTGTAACGGACATGTGGATACAGAAAGCACACAGAAAAAGAAATGCAACACGGACCTCATACATATTTTGCGTATCCACATTGTACATACCACAAAATACATATGGTTGTGTGAATATACCCTTAGGGTTCATGCACATGAATGTATTTTCTTTCCGTGTCCGTTCAGTTTTTGTTATTTATTTATTTTTTTTTGTGGACCGTATGCGAAACCATTCATTTCAATGGGTCCACAAAAAAAAAATGGAAGGTACTCTGCGTGCGTTCCGTTTCCGTATGTCCGTATTTCTGTTACGCAAAAAAAAAAATAGAATATGTCCGATTATTGTCCGCCTTATGGACAAGGATAGGACTGTTCTGTTAGGGGCCAGCCGTTCCGTTCTGCAAAATACTGAATGTACACGGATGTCATCTGTATTTTTTGTGGATCGCAAAATACATATACGGTCGTGTGCATGAGCCCTTAGTTTGAGTGCGGCCAGATGAACATCTAAAATAAAAGTGAGCAGATCGGTATCAGTGGGTGAGCCATCGTCAGCAAGTTGAATTCGGTGCTTTTCCTCCATAAATAAACCCCCTTTTTCATTAACAAATGGAAGCCCTGCTATCTGTCCCTAAATTCAACGCCATTGTACAGAAGTGTTCATCATCTGCATACTGCTGCTGATTCTTTTACCGTGGGAGGTTTTGCTTACATACCGCTGATTGGCTGTATACAAACAACTGATTGGTGCTTGCACTTATGCTGGGACTTCCTGCTGGGGGAGGGGGAGGCAGAGCTTTTCTCAGAACTATAAAATGCAGTTTTCGTGATAGGAGTGCAGCTGTATCTGTGCGTTAATGGCAGTAGTTATATCGGTGTCTGAAAGCTCCTGTGAAAGTATAAATTGAACTCGTGGATTTCCGGGAATGGGAGTGATCACTCTATGCAACTTTTTTTCTTTTCTGTGACCTTTTAGAGCAGGCCCATTAAACGGTCAGCCTCCATAGGAGGCCAGCCTCCCTGTTTATCCTGCGTTACTCATTGCTGCATGTGCTCAGCCATGAGGAGATCTCGTACTATTCTCAGCAGCTAAATGGACAGTAGCGGTGATTGATGCTGCTGTGGAGCGAGCGGGAGAGTGCGGTTATTAATGACTTCTTCTACAACTCCTTACAGACCCCTTATGCAATATCCATTTCTGAAAAGCTGAAGAGCAAAACTTTAACTTTTTCACCTCTCTTGCATCTGACGCATCCATTAGTGATGTGTTCACTATTGGTTTTCCACCTGGACTAGATGTTAAGCTCGTGAATCATGCAGAGATAAGCCTCCTAACATGTGTACCGTGTTTTTCTTGGCCGGAAGCTCTCTTTTGCAATGTCAGACTTTATCATGTTTAGTAGCATGTTACGGCTGTGGTTAGGACATCTTGGGGCTTGTTCACATCAGCGTTGTTTTTCCATATTTCTGTTCTGTCAGAGGATCCATTGGATAGGTCTTCGGTATCTGATCACTGAGGTCTGACACCCGGGACCCCCGCCGTTCAGCTGTTTGAGGAGGCACTGTCACTAGCGGTATGTGGTTGTATAGTGGCTGTGCTTGGTATCACAGCCTAGGCCAATTCACTTCGATGGGACTGGTGGCCTAGGTCATGTGGCCGATAAACGTGGCGTCACAAGGTCTAGGCAAATAGAAGGCCGTGGTTCTACTGCGAACACTGGCGCCTTCTCAAACAGCTGATCGGTGAGGGTCCCAGGTGTCGGACCCCCACTGATCAGATACTGATGAGCTATTCATAGGATATGTCATCAAATCCAAGAAAACCCCTAGAAAGAGTCGCAGCGATCTAGTAAAGCTTTTGATATGTCATAGAGACATACAAAAGGTTTTGTTCGGTGGGGATCTAAGCGCTGAGACCCCCCACGATCGCTACAACAAGAGAGAAGCTCTCGTGTATATTATGCTGTCTCCTCGCTGCAGAGGACTGAATTAAAACTGGCTCATAGACTTCTATTAAAGGGGTTGTCCAGGCTTTTCATATCGATGACCTATCCTCAGGATAGGTAATCAACATCAGATAGGCGGAGGTCCGACACCCCTGCCGATCAGCTGTATGAGGAGACGTTGCACGCGGTGTACACATGCCGTCTCTATTCCTGTCCTCTGCTGTATGTCTATGGTAAAGCAGCAGCGAGCAGGAGGAGGGACGACAAGTGTGCACTGTGTGCAACGTCTCCTAATAAAGCTGATCGGCGGGGGCGCTGGGTGGTCGGACCCCCACCGATGTGATGTTGATGACCTATCCTGAGCCTAGGTCATCAATATGAAAAGCCCGGACGACCCCTTGATGCTGCGGTTTATGTCACTTCTGGAAAGATGAAGAGTATAGTCCTATTAGGGGCTTACATAAATGCCGGCAGTCTCCTGGAAACAGCCAAAGGTAATGGACCTTGTATGCAGGTGTTAGAGAGGACCTGTCCCACTCTCCTGACATGTCTGCCTTAGTAACTACTTGCATTCCCCATGTAATAACAATTCTGGAGCATCTATTCTTATGACTGTGTTGTACCATTCCTTTATTACTTCCGCTACAATTTACAAATGAATTGCCAGCAGTCTGCTTTGAAGGTCCAGATGGATGTCACCAATTGGGGGTGAGTTCCTGGCAGCACTGATTGGATAGTGTCAGATTGTTAATGGGCACACCCCAAACTGGTAACACCCGCTGCACCTTCACGGCAGACTGCTGGCAATTCATTTCTAAATTCTAGCGGGAAGAATAAAGGAATGGCCCAACAGAGTCATAAGAATAGATGCTCAGGAATTGTTATTACATGGGGAATGCAAGTAGTTACTAAAAGAGACATGTCAGGAGAGGGGCACGGGTCCTGTTTAAGTCCCTGTGTAGGCAAGTGTCTCTGGTTCTTGCATAAGGCACCATAATCTATATATAGCAGAGATCAGCACTTCGGCACTCCAGCAGTGGTGAAACTACGACTCTCAGCATGCACACTTGGCTGTTCTCAGAACTCTCATAGAAGGGAATGGAGCAGGCTGGGAGTTGTAGTTCACAACAGCTGCAGTGCTGGAGGTTGCTGACCGCTGATGTATAGCATTCTCTTATATGTAAGCTATAAGGGAAAAAACAATACGCCACTAGAATGGCAACAAAATGGACTCCTAGTGCAGGCAACTATCCTGTATGTGAATGAATAGTAAATGCAGATTAACCCCTTGTTGCTTTCGTCTCAAGCAGATAGTGCAGCTGGACTGGAGGAGCCTGTATTTTCTAGCATTGCTTCTTGGTAGGACAATGCAGTTAGTGGGTTGAACAATAGCCCTAAATAGGTTAAAGGCATGCCCCCGCTGCCCATTGTGTGCTGCTCAGCAGTAAAAGCCATCATTTAACTCCTGGATGTTCATCTTCTATTAATGGTTAACGTGGTCCAGCGCTCTGCTGAGTGCGACCCTGGTGGGAATATGTGGGGTCATTCAAGTGAATCAATACCAGATGAGTGGGAGGCCGACTCTCAGCACCCACGCTGCTCAGGGGATTGAAGGGACTGTTGGGCTGAGGCCTGTACTGGGTGTACCAGGCACAGTTCAGTGCTGTTGTATAGCATTGTAGCTCAGCCCCATTTACTTTAATGGAACTGGGACGCACACTAACCATTCGACCAATGGACATGACATTACGGGCCAAGGGTCCATTCAGAAGGCTGTATGAATGGGTCCGCAAAAGACGCAGACAGCGCATGGGGTTCTGTTCTGCGGCTCCGTGTAAAGGATAGAGCATGTCCTGTTCTTGTCCACAATTGCGGACAAGAATAGGCATTTTCTATTATGGTTGCGGTCCGCAAATTGCTGAACGCACACGGCCGGTATCCGCAAAACTCTACAGCCATCTGAATGCGCTCCAAAGAAGAGGCCTCAGCTCAGGAGTGCTGGGAGTCGGACCCCCATTGGTCAGGTATTAATGATCTGTCCTCAAGATGGGTCATCAATATCAGATCGATGGGGCCTAACACCCAGCGCCCGCCACGATCACTTGCTTTTGGCAGCCGCTGGTGCTGGAAAAAAGTCAGTGGAAGCAGAAGGCGCTATTAACTGTGTAGTGTCTGTGTTGTCGTACTGCAGCTTAACTCCCATTCAGTCGAATTTGTGGAAGAAAGCGGACTTGTTTTTCTAATCCTCGCCAACTACATTACCAGTTTCTCAACTACATTGGTGACTAAGATTTATTTGTAAAATAAGAAAAAAAATGTTATATTCGGGTTATGCAGAAAAGTCACTCAACATTTTTTGTAATCCTAGCCAATGGTGTTGCAGTGTGACATAGTATGACACGACTAGTGTCGCAGTCGCAGCATATTGCATTGTGACACCATTGACTGGCATCAGAACAAAATTTTGGATGGCTTTTCTGGGACAAGAAGTCACCATGTAGCAGTATCCTTTTTGTCATGTGACACATGTCGCCGTGTAGCCACGTCCTTACAATTTTAATTAGTGATGAGTGAATCGATTTGTCTCCTTTACCAAAGTTTTGCCCCTGCAAGGGTGCGTCCCTGCAGCTGAAGACGCGTCTCCTGCCCCTTGATTGAGAGTCCGGACTTCTCGCCTGGCCCTAACAATCTCGCTCCTGCGCCGCGGCCCTGCTTCCATTTCCTGAGCAGTGGTGGATGCACAGTCGCTTCTACTTGCACATCTGCTCGGAGGAATGGCACAGACATAAGACTGAGAGGGCTGACTGATATGTGCGGCCCTGTCAATCATGCGGCAGGGTGAGCGTCTTCGGTTGCAGGGACACCCTCCCTTGCAGGTATAGTCCTTTGGTTAATGAGACAAATTGTATTCCCTCATCTCCACTCTTAATGGATCCTGTAATTACGATCACCATTAAAGCATCGCGTGGCGGTTTAACATGCTAATGAAGCGATCCTGGTGATTGTACCAAAGGGACATATAAAGACGGGCAGCTACATCAACGTGCCTGCAGGATCCGCCGCCCCAGTTCACTGTTCCGCGATCGATCGGCAGTGGGCAGAAATACAATTTCAAGTGTTCTCCGCTTGTCAGAGCGGTTTCCTTCATTTACAGTACACCTAGTAAAATACCCCAGTGACTTGTATTCATTTACTGGGGATGTAATGATTTGCTTTCAGCTTAGTACAAAGACTTGCGGTTCTGCCATATCGCGGAGAAGCTGCTTCTGTCAATCATTCTGACTGTATCGCCACACTAATACCGTACAAATGTGACCATATTACTGCTACCTATAGGCCAGGGTTGATGGTGTCTTCTGTGTTCCAGATTTATCATATAAAACATATATGCCACTTTCTAATATACCTTGTGTATGAATTTCACACGATTCAGGATCTCTGCATGCTGTCATTGAAATTCTAGGAGATGAAAGTTGACCCTGGCCATGTAACCGCTGCAGTTGCACATCTCGTTATGAGAGAGCGGCGACGGAATGATTTGTGCATGTGTCGCACGCCCAGGACTGATTTTCATCCTCTGGAAATATGCGCCCATTTACACTGGCAGTTTTCTTTTGCTAATGAGACAGAATTGAGGATATAGTAAGCTTGTTCCTCTCCCGTTACATGGGGCAGCCATCGGTACTGTATGTGGCTGAGCGATTGTACAGGTACATACTTTCATTACTGTCGCCATATATGTGACAGTGCGCCGCCGACAACGCATTGTTTTTATGCCTGCAATGCATTCAAAGGCAAAGGACGCATATCTCTGTAATGCAGTGCTGCATGGAGGCGCCATATGGCGGCACGTTTGAGTGTTGATGGCTCTGTAGTACAGATTCATATGACGTGTGCCTCTATACAGCATACGTCAGTCCACAGGGTAGGTGATAACTATTGGATTGCGGGAGGTCCAGCTGCCAAAGAACGAAGGGTCCTCAACTCCCCTGTCTGAATGGAACAGAAGTGCTCATGTTGGTCCACAACTCCATTCAATTCATTGAGACTGATGGCGCACTGTCCACATCGGCCCCTTTTGAAGTGACTAGAGCGGTGCACCAACGTGGGCACACAGGGGCCCTTCATTCTCAGGAACACATGGGGGTCCCAGGTTCCGACAACTATCACCTACCCTGTGAATAGCTGATCATTTTTATAGTGGGATAACCCTGTTTAACTTTCATCTGTGCGTGCGCCATGTTTAGTATCATAAATGCAATGTTTCTATCGAGCCGACTCATGTGCACAGCCACCTCTACTGCAGAATGTTATAATACACATATCTGTATAAGCCAATTACAGCTCACAATTTCTTCTCTATTCACACCCAAAAGCTTATAAGGGTTGTATCACTTCAGCAAATAGCATTTATCATGTAGAGAAAGTTAAAGAAGAAATTACGACAAAAATTTTATTCCATGTCCTGCTAGAAATGTACATGATGTAATCTGTAGTGAATGTCATTTTCTTACAAGTGTCTTACCAGTGAATTTTTGACTTATATCATCCTGTGACCAGCAATTAGACCCACCAACTCACACATAGACTTGTGTGGACAGGAAGTCTAATTCTCTATGTATTCCTATGAGACTGAAAGTGAGGCTCCCATAGGAATGAGTAGAGCAGTTACTGGCTTTCTGTCCTGGGTCAGGTGGAGGTCAGGGAGTTGGTCACATGACCCAGCTACAATAAGAAGAGAGGTTTTTACTCACAGAAACAGTCACTGACAAGAAAATGACAATCACTACAGATTATATCATGCACCTTTCTAACAGGTCAGAAAATAAATTTTTTTGCGGGAGTTCTTCTTTAATACAAGGCCCTTACTAATGTATTGTGATTAGGAATGAGCGAACTTGTGTTTTCAAGTTCGGTGTACAAGGTTCAGGTTATAGAAGAATTCCGTTATGGATTCTGCAACCACGCTACTATAAATTATGGTCCATGGTAGCGGAATCCATAACGGAATTCTTCTATAACTCGAACCTTGTACGACGAACTTGAAAACACAAATTCGCTTGTGCCTAATTGTAGTTTGTCATATTGCTTCCTTTGATGGCTTGATCCATATTTCCATCACATTATACACTGCTCGTTTAGAGGGGTTATCATGCAGTGCAGATACGAGGTGGCTGGGACGGGAGTTGCTGTCTGTGTGTGCCCCCGGTCACCAGAGAGGCACTTTTTCCTATAATGTGCAAGTACGACCACTACTGCTGGATTGCAGGGTGGTCTGTAACCATGGAAACGAGCAGTGTATAATGTGATGGAAAAATGAATCCAGCCAGCAAAGAAGGCAACATGGACAATCCCAATACATTAGTAAGTGCCTTGTATTAATTTTCTCTACATGATAAATTCCATTTGCTGAAGTGAGACAACCCTTTTAGATCAGGCTTTTGCTAGTTTCCTTGCATTAGTGATGCATTATGGGAGTTCAGATGATGTGATACAGGTAGAGCTACTTTGCTGTACAGGTTACATTTCTGGAGGTGCAAACTGCAGACACTTTGGAGGTGAACAGAGAACAAAACGTGGTTAGCTATTGGCTGCTTTTGCACTGGAACGCTTTTTTCACTTGGTTTTGTGTCTTGAACCTGAATATCTGACATTTCAGAGGCCAGCAGCATTATAGTGCAGGGCGTTAATGTCACCCAGGCCTCTGCTACAAGGCATTTCTAGACCTATTGGCGGCTCTTAAGTCTCGGGAAGGAGATCCTTCCTGTCACGAGAACCCTGATAATATGCAGGGTGAATGCTATAATTACCCATCGCAAGAAAACAATGTGCTTAAAGAAGAGAGAGAAAACAACTTTCATTCAGGATAAGAAAAAACCGTGATCCAGAAATACAGAGCGACGTCATTTCCCGAGGAAAGCCCGTGTTCTGGCGCCATCCCAACATTCCTCCGCAGACCGGCTGAGGTCAGCACCATGTTTTGCTGTTAGTGATTCTTTTCGTTTTTCTGAATAATGGAGCTTGCTGTTTCCTAGAACAATTGTTTAGTCATTTTGCCATTTAATACTCCTGATGTCCGGGTCACAAGAACATTGGAACGCGGAACGCCCCGAGTCTGTTTTGTCCATGTGGACGGGCGTGATATTGTATTCGTCATATGAGAAGGTTACACATGGTATAAAGAGTATTGCTTATTATGAACGCCTTGTGCTCTGTTCGTAATGGAGGCCACCGATCCCTGCATTGCACGCAAGGTTGCACCTAGCCTTTCTGCTGCCTGAGTCAAAAAATGAAACGGCGTCCCTCCCCACCAATGCCAATGTCTTAAAGGGGTTTTCCCACGAAGGAAAAATCACTGTCCAGCATTATTATTTAATAAAAAATTTTTCCCCCATAAGGTCTATTTAAAAAAAATGGATATTTATAACACAAAATAAATATGCAGCACACTACCTATGTTGGTGTTTATTTGCTCGTTGCCTAGGGTTGCCGACCATACACATCTTCCGTGTGTATGGTCGCGTCTGGATATTTTCTCCCCCTCATGCACCCGCCGCGGCCCGGAGTTCAGAGATGGCCTCGCTGCTGTAAGACGCCGCGCATGCGCTGTATGCGCCTCGTATCTCGGCAGCGCCGCTGGCTTGTACATACAGCGCATGCGCGGGGATTCGCCGGCACCTCGCTGCTGTATGCATAAGCCAGCGGCGCTTCCGAGATACCAGGCGCATACAGCGCATGCGCGGCGTTTTAATTCCAGGGGCCAGAATGAAACTTTCTCCATCCGCAGGTATAGGCTGGCGTCAGGGACACTATCATTCCCTGCTAGCCGGCCCCTGATAAGGGGGAACTATATTATAAATAAAAGAACACACCTACATTTATAACTTTAAAAAATGAAGCAAAATAAAATAAAAATGTTAAAATAAAAGTGAAATAATAAAATAAAAAAAATAAATGTTTGAAAAATGTAAATCTCTCGTGCACGAGCACAGAGGTCTTCTCTGCTCTGCAGAAAACATGTGACTGCTCATCCAGTCCCCGCCCACAGAGCTGGTTTTCAAACTGAGGAGCTATGGCAGCCCTGAGGTGAAAATGCATCTAGAAAGTAGGTGAAATTGCACTGCAAAGGGGTAAAAACGATGATCATATTGTCAGGATGGGTAAGGGATTAAGATTTTTTAAGTTTCATTCGTGGGAAAACCCCTTTAACCTAACTCCTTTGCAACAATGAAAGCGCTCATTGCCCATGGCCCTCTGCTGCCCCTACTTCTGCTGCCTGAGGCGATGGCCTCATTGGTGGTGCACCTCTGATTGCACATGGACTCCCTTGAAATATCATTCTTGGCCTCTGTCATTTGCCAAACTGCTGTTCCTCTGGCAGTCTGTACGTGGCCTTAGTAGAACTGAATAGACCAAGCAGAGCCAGGGCACACCGACAGATTTTGACTCTGTATACGTTGTGATTGAACCTATTAGAGGGCGTGTATGTTCAACGGAGACCTGTTCCGTATAGTGATATCCGTCACCCGTACAGTCCTATTGTACGGGGGAAAAAACTGCATGGCATCCATTTTTTTTTTATTTTTTTTTGGAATGACCCTCTGTATTGGAACACAATCGGCTCTGCTTTCCTGTACACTGGAAATAATGGTATGCCGACTGATGAGATGGGGCCAAAAGAACCCAATTACTGCTGGTGAATGGGGGCCTATGGAAATGTGAACGCACACGCTGGGAGGTCTTTACCAGCCTATACATTAGGCTAAGTGCACATGCGCAGTGTACCTTATATTGCTGTTGGCTTCCGTAGCTGATCATAAGAGCAAGTTAGAATTTAACCAACAGCTTTCTACGGCTTCCACCCCCTAGTCTGTTATTACGGAGCCGTCACAATTAGTGTTGAGTGAACTTGTGTTTTAAGTTCGGCGTCCAAAGTTCAGGTTATCGAAGAATCCCATTATGGATTCCACTACCACGCACCATAACGGAGTTCGCAATCCATAACAGGATTCTTCGATAACCCGAACTTTGGACGCCGAACTTAAAACACAAGTTCGCTCAACACTAGTCACGATTCGTCTGTGCACATTAGACTATGGACCAAGAGGCGGCTTTACAGACTTGGGGCTCGTTCACACAATCATAAGGGTGCTGTCGTGTGTACTTCATGCTGTGGATACAGACCCATCGACTTGAATGGGTGCACGATCCCCAAGACAGAGCCAAAGATAGGACATGACTTGTCTTTTGCAGAGGGGAGGCACGGACCTGGAAGCCGACGCTTCGTAGTGTTTCTGTGGGCTTCTGATCTGTGCTCCCCTCCGCAAACTATCGAGTCAATGGGTCTGCAGCACAGGGTGCACAAGGCCAGTGCCCGTATATAGCGAACAAACTGTTTGCGGTCTGCAATACGGGCACAGAGCCCTTACATTCGTGTGCATGAGCCCTTAAAGGGGTATTTCCCATATAGACATTTATGGCATATTGATAGGATATGCTAGAAGTGTCTGATAGGGGCAGGTCTCAAATCTGGAACCCATTCCTTTCTCAAGAACGGGATCCTGCCATGAAAGGAGAGGACGCCGCACATGCTCAACCACCTCTCCATTCACAGCTATGGAACTCCTGAAAATAGCTAAGCCAGCGCTCCTCTATTTTAAGAAGTCCCATAGCAGTGAATGGAGAAAGGTGAACAGGTGTGGTGTGCTCTCCATTCATGGCAGGTCCCCGTTCCTAAGATATGAGTGCTGTGTCTCCAGTCAAGACCACAGAAGCCTCAGGAGTTTAGTTGGGCCCCTTTCAAAGCTACTAGGATCCCGGGGGCTAGGGGTGTAACTACTATAGCGGCAGACCATGTGACTGCTATGGGGCCCAGTCTTAGTTGGGATAATCTCCTCTTCTACTGAAGTTGAAAACTTTGGTCAGGACTCTACCCTCTAAAGGAACAACTTTTAGAAAATGAGGCAGTGAAAAAATGGCTCAAGGGTCATTGAAAAGGGTTTAGGCAGAAACCCTTCTGTCCTGTGTGGGGTCTGGTTTGATCCTTGCTATGGGGCCCTTACTTCTCTATGTACACCATTGCTGGGGGCCAGTGTTGCCCACCATGCAAAAGATCCGGCACTGTGTCTTAGTTTCTGCTTCTTATGAAAGCCATGATGCAGATGTGAACAGAGCCCGATGCTGAACGCTTATTATCATGTGCTCTTTATTTTCCGTGGTATTTGTGGTCTGCGCTGGGGCAGGGGTGGACATCGGTGAAATATTCTCTTGTCATCACTTTATAACTCGTAAATAAAGGCTGGCAATAATAGTTTGACATTTAATGGGCGCAGCGGTGGAGCCCCTTCTCCACCCTAAATGTTATGTCTCCCCTTAATTCAGTTATATATAACTGTGTCTTGAAGTATGTGTAGTCTGAAGTGCGACATGTTCTCAGAGCATACTTGTGGTTTAGCTGAAAGTTGATGACCGAGTGTCACACAGAGGAATGTCATGTCTTTGATCTTGTTTCTGGGGAGGTGCCGTTTTATCTCTGCGCCCCCCCCACTCCCCATCTTGACCACCCATAAATCTGCTCATCCTACTTAAACCATGAGATATGTCAGGGATTCTGTGCTATAAAAATCTAATTAACAGATTAACAAGTTTATAATAAAGAGACTCAGCTGTGTATCCTCCACGTCTCTGACAGTGAATAACCTGAGAATAAAAGCCAGCTTAAAGGGGTTGTCCCATCATAGACAATGGGGGCATATCGCTATGTAGGTGCGGGTCGCCACCTCTGGGACCCACACCTACAATGAGAACGGAGCGGGAGCAGGGGCTGCGCGTGTGTTCCCATTCACTTCTAGGGGAGCAGCCCTTGGTGGTGGACAGACCTCAGGAAATCCAGGGTCTTCCAGCCACAGCTCTTCCCGTTGCGTCCTCGTTCTAGACATTGTATGTGATGGGAATACCCCTTTAAGCGTCGTACGGAGATCCGGCAGGCTGTTCCGGCACAGAGCAGCCTGCCATATACTCCACAGACGGATCCCCATTCACTGCAATGAGCTCCAGTGGGTATCCGGCTGATTTCAGACATAAATGCCAGGTTTCAGTCGGACAAGCATGCAACGGGTTTTTGTCTGGCCGACAGCCAGAATTTGCGCCGGATCCCTGAAACGGAGGTGTGAATGCAGCCTTACTTGTAGCAGTTATTCAGTGTGTCCATGAATGATGGTTGGTGGGATCCATAGATAGTATATGGTGGAAATGCCCATCATGTACTCTCATCGACTATATATGCTGCAGTCTTAGAATGCACATTTGATCGTTACGGCATATTTATTTAATTATTTTTCTATAAATGTTTAGTGACTCTCAAAAAGAGAGGACACACCTGACTACACTTTTCCCTATAAGATACACAGAAACGTCTACCTCTGCACGGATCACAGAGCGTGCCTAGAAAACTCCCCCATAGAAGTCCTGACTATTGCGTCTATGGACCGTAGGGCTGCTGTAAAGCAATTTTTATAATGCTTTCTAAATGCTGTTAAGAACAGCTCAGGCAAGATGGCCGCCTCATAATCATGTTCAGGGAATAGAATAAAATAAAAAAAACCTAGAGTCAGAAAATAAAAACGTATTAGAAAAAATGGAGATGTGCTACTCTCTGGTTTTGACTGTCAGATAAAATTTTGGTGACGTATTTCCTTTAATAAAATACATGACCTATTAGGCCTCTTTCACATGAACGATACAGATTGGCTCAGGGTGCGTTCAGTGAAACTCGCACCATTTTGCACGCAAGTTCAGTCTGTTTTGTCTGAGATTGCGTTCAATGGTTCAGTTTTTTTCGCGTGGGTGCTATCCGTTTTGATGCGTTTTTCACGTGCATTAAAAAAAGCTGAAGGTTTACAAACAACATCTCCGGGCAACCTTCAGTGAAAAAAGCATTGCACCCGGACTGCATCCAGGTTACATTTGGATGCAGTGCGTTTTTTACTGAAGCCCCATTCACTTCTATGGGACCAGGGCTGCATGAAAGACACAGAATATAGAACATGCTGCGTTTTTTCACGCAACGCAGAACTGATGGAAATATTATTTCTGAGGTATTACTTGTAAGTGGCTTCCGCATGGTAACTGAGCGGGTACAGAACCAGACAGTGGTGCAGACTGGTGCCCTCAGGCCTGTCTGAGTGATTTCATGCAATTATCATTCTGTTCCAGCAGTTGAAGGGCCTTTTCTCTTTTTTTACCTTTGCGCCCTCCTGCCGATTGTCTTTAGAGCAGAGATTATTTGTGAGCATTGATGCTTGAAGATCTGTTTGAGCGTTATGTATATGCTCCTTTAACAGATGTGATTGAGGGTTTTTTTTACATAGAATTTTTAGCTTACGTTTATTATTTTTCTGTTTAGGTGATGGCTGTGGTTACACCTTTTTTGGCCCAGAAAGTGGAACTTTTACATCGAAGAATTATCCTAATACGTACCCAAACAACACCGTGTGCGAGTGGAAAATACAAGTGAAACCCGGCAAAAGGATTCTTCTGAAGTTTGGAGACTTCGATATTGAGGATGTGGATTCCTGTCATTCCAGTTACTTGAGGATTTATGATGGCTTTGGAGCCTCAAGAACCGAGCTAGGTAAGAAGTCGTTGTATGTTATTTTTTTTTTTTTTTTTTTTTTTTTTAATACAGAAGAAACCTGAGAATAAAATTCAGATCTCTGAAAGCTCACACACAGTGATCCCTCAAGATACAATGGTCTCAGGAGACAATATTTTTAACATACAATTGTCTTTTCTGACCCATCGTAAGTTGAAACCAGACTCAACATACAAGGCCTGAGAATCAGACCCAACCAATCGAGGCCACTTCTCTGGTAAAATAGCTGGATTAGTTGCTAGTTAGCAGCTATTCCTGACTGTTATATGTAAGGACTTGTCTTATCTGTCTTAGTTATCTGCTTATTTTTCTTAAGGTCCTTTTACACGGAAAGATAAATCGTATTAGCGATCGTAGATGAACGATCGAACGATGCAATGTAAATACCGTTTACACTGAAAGAGAAGTCGTTCACAATCTTCGTACTTTCGGTCGTTTTATAATCGTTATTACGATCGTTCCTTGCTCCTTGCCATAAGCATTACCATTACCATCTGCCAACGACTAAACGATTTTCGTTTAAACTGGAAGATTTTCGAACGATGAACGATTAATTTATTGGCAGGACAAAAGATGCGATCAACGAGAAGCGAACGAAATCTCGTTTGTCGTTAAATCGTTACCCGTGTTTATACACAACAATAATCGTGCAAATCCGAACGTTTGAACGATTATTTGAACGATAATCGGCTCGTGTAAAAGGGCCTTTAAATCTTAATTTTCTCTTATCTTGGATGACATTTAGGGGCTTTGGAACCGATTTACTCAACTTGCAATGGTTTCAACATACAATGGTCGTCCTAGAACCAATTAAAGAGGACCTTTCACCACTTTTAAAAAATCAAACTACACTATGTACCTTATAGTGTATCCCCCTCTGATGGCAGCGGCGCTTTTTTTTTTCCAAAAGCCGAAGGAGTTCAACCCTGCTGTGAGCGGTCCGCTCTGATTGGACAGCGCTCACAGCAGGGCAGAAGCAACGCCCATTGAGGAACAGGGAGTCTCCTCCTCCCTGTTCCGATGCTTCTGAATTTACATAAAGCCCGACAGAAGACCGGGGGGCCGTGTGAAGCCACCGGGGGACCTTTTGAAAAAAAAAAAGCGCCGCTACCATCAGAGGGGGATACACTATGAGGTACATAGTGTAGTTTGATTTTTTAAAAGTGGTGAAAGGTCCTCTTTAATGTTGTATCTTGAAGGACCACTGTACTTTATTTGATTTATTTTTTCAGGTGATCTGTAGAAGCAACACATAAGATGGAATTCTGATTTCTGTTTAAAACAAAATAAAAAAAAAAAATCTTAAGACAACATTAAAGGGGTTGTCCAATCTCTGCCTCCCATGACCAAGATGGGGAAAAAAACCCTATAAGTGTTATGAAGACGCCAGTGCTGACCGCTCGGCCATTTCCATAACTTCACCTTCTCGGGCCAGTTTATACTTGATCATGAAAAGCCAACATGGAACAGTCCCTTTTAAGGATCATGAGGATTAGGGTCCCTGAGTCACCTGTCTAAATGGGGTGTCAGTCCACTGCTCTATTCACTTCTGTGGATCTGGCATGAGCAGCTCTCAGTCAGTCCCATCAAAGTGAATAGAATCCTGAGAGCTACCACTTCATTCGGACAGGGCACTCTGGGACCCCTGTTTTTGGGATCATCTCGGTTGGACCCCCAGTGATCCTACATTTGCTGTTCTCGGGATGACCTCTGTAACATGGTGGGACACTCTCTTCTCCTTCCACATTGATGACTTTGTTATAACTAGACTGAACTGAAGCCGGCTGTAGATGAACAATACAAAATGTACTCGTAACCTGTGTATTTGTGGTCTCCCGCTGCCTGCACATAAGGAAATCTGAAACATCTGCTGGTGACCATACTAGTAGGAGTGACGTCACCTACGTGAACTTTGGCTGTAAGGAAAACTTAACCACTTCCTAACTTTTTCAGTATATTTAACAGTCCTGCCTTTAAAGGTAATCTGTCACCACATACCGAAGACGTAAACCAAATCCACTGGTAGATTCGCTATGGTCTCCTTATTCATACGTTTTTGTCCCCGTGCAGTTTAGTGGTTCTGTTGCTGAGTAATCGCTTTTGGTGTGTCATGGTGCAAGGGTGACTCCCTGGTTGCACCAAACTGCTCATTTACAGTGCCTTGAAAACGTATCCATACCCTTTGAACTTTTCCACATTTTTTCACGTTACACCCCCAAACCTAAATCTATTTTATTGGTATTTTATGTGATGGAACAATACAAAGTAGCAAGTATGGGTAAAGTGACAAGAAAATGAGATATGGTTTTCAATAAATGTTTTTATAAATAAAAATCTGGAAAGTTTGGTGTGTATTTGTATTCAGTCCCCCTGAGACAATACTTTGTAGTACCACCTTTCACTGCAATTACAGCTACAAGTATTTTGGGGTATGTCTCTGCCAGCTTTGCACGTGTAAAGGCAGAAATTTTTGCCCATTCTTCTTGAAAAATTGGTCATAGGTGTATGTTTAGGGTCGTTGTCCTGCTTGGAAGGTGAACCTCCTCCCCAGTCTCAAGTCTCAAATGAGAAAATGGAATTTTTTTTTTTTTTTTTTATTCTTGTAGATTTTAGTTGTGTGGTGTTTTTTTTTTTTTTTTTTTTATGGTGTGGGAATAAAACGGTATATGTCACTAAATATCTAAAAGAAAAAGTAATCTAGTATATACTAATTTTTATTTTATTTTTTCTCCCCCTATTTAAAAGCAATACCTCATACTGTAGTCCCGGTTCAGGAGATGTCTTCTCCCTGGCTGTGAAGCGGTCCATAGTGGTTGGGCAGCGTCACAGCGAGAGAGAAGGAGACACCCACTGAGAAAGGCTGATGTTACCTCCCTCCTGTACTGATGCTATTAATATGTCAGACGCCAAAACCAAGTGGGGAGCAGATCATGAAATAAAATAGAGAGATGGCATCTCCTGAACGTGGACTACAGTAGGAGGTATTGTTTTTATAAAGGAAAAACTGGTGAAAGGTCATTTTTAAAGAAAAGTGGTGCCTGGCTCAGAGGTACTTAAAGGGATTGTTCAAGATTAGAAAAGCATGGCTGCTTTGTTTCCAATAAATGACTGCCTATATGTGTATTTACGGCGGTCATTAATAGGCATTACCTTTTTTGACTCTTAGCCTATCTGCACACTGTTACACATATCTCAGAATGGGCAGTACGTCCAGTAAAAGTCCTTTGGCCTTAGGCTACTTTCACACTAGCGTTGTTTTATTCCGGTGTAGAGTTCCATCATAGGGGCTCAATACTGGATTAAAACGCTTCAGTTTTGTCCCCATTCATTGTCAATGGGGACAAAACTGAACTGAAGAGAACAGAATGCTCCAAAATGCATTACGTTCAGTTCCCTTCAGTATACAGACCGGAGAGCAAACCGCAACATGCTGCGGTTTTCTCTCCGGTCTGGGCATCCGCAGCAAGACGGATCCGGAATGGCCCCCAATGCAAGTCAATGGGGACTGATCCGTTTGGTGTGACACAATGGTAAACGGATCCATCCTCCATTGACTTTCAATGGAGTACATGACTGATCCGTCTCCCTGCAATTTCCCCTCCCTCCAGCAGGTGGTGCTGTGGGTAAACTTACCCTTGTGTGCGCCGTCCTCCTCCTCCTCTCTGGTCAGGTCGGAGCTGGGACAGGTCGAGCTGCTGGAACAGGTTAGTGTCTTTGTATGTTTATATGTCTATGTATGTGTATGTTTATGTGTCTGTGTATGTTTGTGTATGTGTGTGTGTGTATGCGCTGCTCCGGCCCCACACGTGTACCTGCGGCAGCACGGATCCGGCGGCACCCTTCACCCGCCGGATCCATGCTGCCGCTGGTGTGAAAGAGGCCTTAGTCACATGGCTGCATTATGACTTTATGTGGACCCATAAAATAGACTCGTAGCGGTGTAGTTGGACTTGCTGTATTTCAGATTTCAAATCCTCTTGGATCCAATAAACCTACCAGCTGTCCCGGGACATCCAGGTGGTACTTTTTTTTTTTTTTTTTTTTTTTTTTTTTTTAGGTAACATCTCCTGGCCTCCCCAAAAAGCTGTCAAATTTCCTGGGAACAGCTTGGAGGGCTTCCTTCTCACAGAAAGCAGCCCTACGTGTACTTTAAAGGCTATGGACACATTAGTGGGCTCTTTATTAACCAAAAAAATTCAGCCCCTTTTCTCTGTACAAGGTTGAGATTTTCTGTTGGCAGGCTTTGTGTTTACTCTGTGTCCCATCAACTGAGGGCTCATGTGAAGCTTATCTCTCCTGAGAGCTCATAAACGCTTGTTATAGCTCAGTTTTTTTATCTTACTGATAAGAATATGGCTTAAATAATTGTTTGAGCTGTTAGAAGTTCAGAGATAAGGGCTAGATGATGGCTCAAAGTGAAAGTAAGATGCTCACAGCTAGGCTAAAACTTAAAGGGGTTGTCTCACTTCAGTAAGTGGCATTTATCATGTAGAGAAAGTTAATACAAGGCAGTTACTAATGTATTGTTGTTATGCATATTGCTTCCTTTGCTGGCAGGATTCAATTTTCTATCACATTATACACTGCTCGTTTCCATGGTTATGACCACCCTGCAATCTATCAGTGGTGGTCGTGCTTTGACAATATAGCAGAGAGCACTAGCCTTTATGCGCTCCCATGGTCCTGGCCACCAGAGAGGCTCATGCTTTTTCCTATAGTTTGCAAGCATGGCCACTGCTGCTGAATTGCAGGGTGGTCTGTAACTATGGAAACGAGCACTGTATAACATGATGGAAAAATGAATCCAGGCAACATGGACACAATACATTAATAAGTGCCTTGTATTACATTTCTCTACATGATAAATGCAACTTACTGAAGTGAGACAACCCCTTCAACACTTTAAGACAAAAACTGCATTTTTTTTTTTTTTTTTTTTTTTTTTTTTAAGACCAATTGAAAAAACTGCCTAAAATTAGTAAAACACCGTCATAAAAGAAATTACCTCTGTAAATGTTCATAACCTTTAAAGGGGTTATCCAAACCCTCTAATGCCCGACCCCTCACACAGGTTGTACTTCCCTTGCTCCCCAGCACCCGTGTCGCTTCTGATGCCCGCACCGCCCGCTGCATCTCCTCGTCGAATAGATTAAAACAAAGGGGTGGGGTGTTTTTATCCGCACGATGGGAAGAAGCTGGGGCGGCGGTGCGGGCAAGGGAAGTACATCCTGTGTGAGGGGCCTGGGCATTAGAGGGTTTGGATAACCCCTTTTAGCAGATACAGCACTGAGACACTTCGCCATTAGATGCAGCCCAAACGCACCAATGTGTGCAGGGGGTGTAAAAAAAGGGGCCGAGGTAATGTCTGATAGAATTTTGGTGGCATACGTTCTCACACCGCAGAGTCTACTCTCCTAGAGGCTGAAAAGTATTATCTAGCTAAGCAGATCATCATGGGTTGCACTATTCTGCCTTGTGTATTAAAGAAGAACTCCCGCAAAAAAATTTATTCTCTGACCTGTTAGAAAGGTGCATGATATAATCTGTAGTGATTGTAATCTTCTCATCAGAGACTGTAATTCTGAGTAGCTGGGTCATGTGACCAACTCCCTGACCTCCAACTGACCCAGGACAGAAAGCCGGTAACTGCTCTATTCATTCCTATGGGGGCCTCACTTTCAGTCTCATAGGAATACATAGAGAATTAGACTTCCTGTCCACACATAAGTCTGTGTGAGTTGGTGGGTCTAATTGCTGGTCACATGACACGGATAAGAAACTTCTGGATGATATAGGTCAAAAATTCAGACACTGGTAAGAAAATGACATTCACTACAGATTACATCATGTACATTTCTAGCAGGACATGGAATAAAATTTTTGTCAGGAGTTCTTCTTTAAGGGGGAGATTTATCAAGATGTGCGCTTTCTGCTCCACAGGACGATGCACCTAATTTCTGACCAGGCGCAGTCTTCCTCCTAAATTAGGCGAATCCTTCTGCAGTCCATGCTCCTAAACAGAAATCAACGACAGCTCAGAGCTGGGGTAGATTTCGGACTTCAGTTGTGCCAGTAAAGTGGCGTAAATGAAGATAAATTTGTTGGAGCCACTTGACACGCCCCCTTACCAAACCCCCTTTATGGAAAGGGACGAAGGCGGTGCAAAACCGATGGATGCAATTTTTTTTTTTTCTTTTTAAGTCTTGGTTCAAAATTGACACCTGCGACTTTAACGCCACTTTTCAGGCACAAAGCATATGATACATCTCTCCCCTCCTTTTGCCGTAATTCTGCCCAGGGCTGACGCTCGCTCTCCTGGAAGGTTTATTTTGCTGGGGTCGTTTGCTTCTTGCGTAGATTTAGTGCTTCCACTTTGTGGCGTTGGGTAGATGTTAGGGCTGTGATGGGACGTCGGCGTCATCTAGTTTTATTAGGCAGGCGACTAAATCAACAGACTCGGTGTAGAATTTGCAATCCTGTCTGCTGAAAAGTGATAAACACACAGGCCCTTAAATGGCAAGGAACTCGGCTCTGATGTGCGTCTTCACTCCGCGTCTGATCTTCTCCAGGTCTCTGTCTTTCCTCTTCTTTGCTTGTTACTAGTAACAGTTTATATAATGCTGCAAGTAAGTGACTCCTATGAGCTGCGAGTAGTGCTAGCCAAAAACAACTGCCGGCCGCCGTCTTACCAGCCTGTACCCTTGGCCCTCACTCTCTGCCTCGGGGCCACTGACTTCTGCATGGTACCAGAAACTACATCTTTCTGCATGCCTTAAGTCACTTATCATGGGAGGGGGAATATTTCGTTTAAGGGCTCATCCACACAACCAACATGTATTTTGCAGTCCGCAAACTTCCATTTTATTATTTTTTTTTCTGACTCATTGAAATGAATGGTTCCGTGTAAGGTCCGCAGAAAAAAACGGAACGGACACTTAAGAAAAAAATGTTCGTTTGCATGAG